>BQNB010029111.1:0-51875 GCA_026074375.1 Tanacetum coccineum
GAAAGAGTAGGATCTAAAGAATTCACATAATTCTAAGACCAAAAGGCTTATTCAGCAGATAATTTAGTTTGTGGAATAAATCGTGTTTTAAAATCTTAAGAAAGTTGGTTAAGAACAACATAATCGACTGGTGTAGTATTAACTTTGTTTTCTAACATCATAAGATCTTTTTGTTTTAAAAGCATTTTTAAACTACTCTCTTAAGCAAGCATTAGGGTCTCTTCAGAGTCAGGTATCACAATAGCACTAGTATTCTTAATGACATTACCATCATAAAGCTTTAGTTCCAACTGCTGAGCTTTCTTCAGATAGAAAGGATTTTGAAAACCTAGAACTTGTTTAGTGGTATGATCATAGAAAATTTGAGGTTTCGTCACATGTGAACAGTTTGTGTAGATTGATCTCTTTTAAAAACAATATTATCTAGCTGTTTGATCATCTTTTCTTAAGCAATCTCTCTATCGATGTTCCTAGATTCTTCTTTCTTTAAATCATTTTTGAGAATAGTAATTGTTTGCATTAAAGATTCCTTTTCTTTTAAATGTTCAAAAAGATTTTGTTTAAGACGATCAATCTCTACAGACTGTGCACTTGAATCTAAAATGTTATAATTACTCTTTAAATCAACATTTTGTCCATTTTTCAAAACTTTAACTTGTTCCTTATATCTTTCAAGCTCAGTAGTTAAAGTATCATTGACACTTTTATTGTCCAGATTTATCTTGGTACAATTAACTACTTGGGTTTTCAGTTGTTCAATCACAGATAATATCAGTGCATCTTGTTGTGCAGATGAGTTAGAATTCTGAACAGTTGCCTGTTGTGATTCTATCACATACTGAGAATAAGGAATGATATTGCTATCACTAGTTATTTCAGTCTCTGAATGGTTCACAACATTCGACTGTTCAGAAGACGGCATCGCCTGCACAACTTGATTAATCATATTGTTATCCACATTATCATGATTGTGTACCTCAGCGAGAGCATCTGAACCATAATGAGATAAATTTGCCATGAGAGCAACTTTGGCAGTGTTGAGTTCATCACAATCAGAGTCATATGCATCCAAATCATCGGCTTGATAAGCAGCATTGTGAGTAATGACGGTCTGTGTGGCTTGACCTTCTGCAATTCCTGGATCTGCCAAAAATGCTAGCTCTTCCTCATGTAGAATTTGACCATTTGCTTGAGCTTGAACCAACAACACTTTATCCTTAAACCATGAATCATCCCGTTTCCTTTTCGGTTTAGTGCACTGTTTGGACATGTGTCCTTCCCCCTTGCAGTTGTAACAAATAACAGTCCTTTGTTTCCCAGAATTACTTCCACTCGCTCCTGGAGTGTAGGTCCTTGTAGTACCTGCAGCAAAAGAAGTTTGTCTCCCCTGAACTGGTTGTAAGGTCACTCTCCCATCATTAATGGTAGCTTGTTGCCTAGGGTTTGACGAATTCCTGAGCTGGTTATTGGTAGTAGGATAGCGGGAAGTGACAACAGCAGTCAAGAAAGACATCATGTGATTGATGGCATCAATGGGATCATCACCTTTCTGGAACACTGGAACAATTAGACCTGAGTCTAGTTGGGGAAATTCAGGTTGTTGGTTAACTGTGGGAGCATATTCCAATTGAGGGATGGATGATGGTGGAGAATAAACGTTGTGGTGAACTGATGATTGATAATCATTGGATGGATAAGTGATTGAAAGAGGTGTTGATGATTGATTGTTTGAGTATTGTTGAGACTGATAAGGGAGATCCAGTACTATGGAGACTGATAATGACAAATTTGTGTTTCAATAAAGTGTTTAGGTAAGAGTGTGAGAGTTTGATAAGGGGGGACTGGGACATCTGATGGGGTTGCAACTAAAACAAGCGATCTGAGTTGCGTCATAGCATTAAACGAACCTCATTTGCATGAAATTCATGTTGTCCCAAATAAGCATGAAGCTGATCAATGTTAGTTGTATGCAAATCCCAAACCAGTTTGACATCTGTCACAAATTTGCTCCATTCAGGAGGAAGAGTATTCAAAAATTTGGTGTTCACTTGAAATTGTTCCAGTTTCATATTGTAGATGTTCATGTCATTGAGGAGCAGTGAAAATCTCAAGTAGAACTCACGTAGTGTTTCCCCCTTCTTATAAGCAAACTTATCGAATTCATCATAAAGCTTACACTCCCTTTCTTGTTTCGTCAATGAAGTTCCTTGCATGAGGAGTTAAATTCTTTCCTAAAGTTCCTTGGCGACTTTATGATTACTAACCAATGCATAGACCTCAGGTGGTAGTCCTTATAGAATGATAATTGTTGCCTTGATATCACAATCAGCTTGAATTGCTTCCGTAGCAGATAGCTCAGAATATTTCTTTGGTCTTGTCACTCCATTTTTCTCAATTAAAGGCCAAATAAGTGGACCATTTTCAACGGATTCAAGGATCATGCGTCCATGTTGTCTATTTAACATGTATAGCTCCATTATGCTTTTCCAAGAATCATACATCTCCTTTTCCAACATGGGTGGACGTTGTCAGCACCCGACAGAATTGCTTTGTCAGCAAGAGTCGCCATTTATAAATTGGTATGTTCAAAATTATTGTTTGATCGAGCGGTGATAGAAAGTAAAATTGAGTTTAGAGGGTGTTTGTCCTTTTGGTTGTTTTAAGTGCTATGAAACTACACGGGATTTTACAATTCTGACAAAACCGGGAATAACAAATCCGTGTTTCACGGGAATTTTACAAGTCAAAGAAATAAACCGTATAATTTAGATTAAGCAATTTGAGTTTTAAGTTTATGTTGAAAATTCGGTTGATTAAGCCAATTGCGAATTCGGGTGTTACTGAAAATTGCCAATTCGGGTGATACTAAGAAAACTGCGAATTCGGGTGTTGCCAATTCGGGTGATACTAAGAAAACAAAATTGCGAATTCGGGTGTTGCCAATTCGGGTGTTGCCAATTCGGGTGTTGCGAATTTGGGTGTTGCCAATTCGGGTGTTGCCAATTCGGGTGTTGCCAATTCGGGTGTTGCGAATTCGGGTGTTGCCAATTCGGGTGTTGCGAATTCGGGTGTTGCGAATTCGGGTATTGCGAATTCGGCTACAACAGAAATTGCTAATTCGGATATTGCGAATTCGGCTACAACAGAAATTGCTAATTCGGATATTGCGAATTCGGCTACAACAGAAATTGCTAATTCGGATATTGCGAATTCGGCTACAACAAAAATTGCTAATTCGGGTATTGCGAATTCGGCTACAACAGAAATTGCTAATTCGGATATTGCGAATTCGGCTACAACAGAAATTGCTAAATCAGGTATTGCGAATTCAGCTACAACAGAAATTGTGAATTAGGGTAACACTAAAACTGCGAATCGGTAGAACAATTACGAAACACAAATCTTTAAAACACAAAAAGACAACTTTTTGATTGTTATTTTCCCAAAATTTTCTTGAACAACTAGTAGTCATGAACCTATAGGTACCTTAAAAATGACAACTTTTTGAGTTTTTTTATAAGCCGAAAAATTTCAAAATCAAGGGGATTTGTACTGTTACAAGGAATATTTTGAAAATAAAAGATGAACAAAAATTAGATTTTCTTTGATCCAAAGCAAATACACCTATATCCAAAGATACTAGAACAACTTTACCTAGGTAAATGATCTTTTAGTGTACAAAGAAGCTTTAAAAACAAAAGAAAAGAAATAAAAAAAGGACGTACGGAATAACAAGCAAAAACGAACCAAGAAATCAAACACAAAAACTAAGCAAATCACTCCATGACTCTTGATACCAATTGTAGAATACATGTAATCTTTGATCTATGAACCAAGAACTAGAGAGAGAAAATAGGAGAAATGATGCATTTTTCTAGTGAGAGAAAGTAGGGAACATGAAATGCATTAAGTGAAAATGAAATATACAACCAACCAACCACCTCTCCAAAGCATGGAGAGGTGTATTTATACCCTAATAAGGCCTGCCATGGATGGGCTTACATAGGCTTTTCCTAACTTGGCCTATTAAGGTTCCAAAAATAACTAAACGAGCTAACGACTATTATCTATGGAGTGATCGACACTTTCCTAGGAATTTCGTATTCCTGACAGATTCAAATGTTCATTCTTAGCAATAAGGTTTGACACCCTATGATCCAATTTAATATTTATCGTTTCAATCTCTTCTATGTTCTTTTTGACCTTATCCTCATTCATATTTTCACTTAGAGATTTAATTCTCTCTTTCAACTTCTTTATGATCGTGTCTTTCTCTTGGGACTGAGCTTTCAATTCATTTAATTCAAAATATTGATCAAAAACTTGAGCACATTGATTTGAAACAGAATTTCCCCCTTTAAAAAAATTTCATGAATTAAGTTGATTTTTTCAACATTCTAAAGGAGGATGCTAAGTTTCTCAAGAGTGGTAAAAACTTCTGACACAGTTTATCGTAAATCTCTTTTTCAATGAAATGCCAATAGTATTGAGAAGCTCAAAACATGTGTACGTAACATCAGGCTTAGGATGGTTGATTGATGGGTCATAAGAAGATGAATCATAAATTTGAACATCATATGTATCTTCATTATATCCTAATAACAATTATCATTGTGCTCAAGTTTGAGACACTTTTCACATTCATGCACATTCACAGAAGCATTAATCCACAAGAATTCATAATTATGTTCACTATATCTTTGTTAATGACTTTTCCAAGAGTGTTTCGATTTCATTCAAAACTGAATCATTTTAACTTTAAATGTTTTGACTCTAAACGATGTATTTTCACAGCCTTTTCCCATTTGATGAAAGACATTTTGGGACTTCAAAAAGTTCATCAATCAAAGTATTGAACGAATGTATTAAATAATTCCTTCAGTGCTTTAAACAAATGAATATTTAATCCCAAAAACAATCTTTTGTATGATCAACCCCACAAGCCTCAAAGAAAGTTGTAGCCGTGGATTCTTATCCTTTTCTTTGACACGAGTAGAGACCGCACAGGTCAAAACCAGCAATAAAGATAGTGTTTTAAGTTTTCTTTAAACTCGTATTAACCATGCTGACTTTAGGAAGTTCTTTTGGAACCTCAACTTTGGTAGGTCTACAAGAAGGAGTGGGATCTGAAGAATTCATAGAATTCTAAGACTAATAGGCTTGTTCAGTAGATAATTCAGTTTGTGGAACAAATCGTGTTTCAAAACCTTGAGAAAGTTTGTTAAGAATAGCATAATCGACTGGTATAGTATTAACTTTCTTTTCTAACATCATTGGATCCTGTTGTTTTAAAAGCATTTTTGAACGACTCTCTTCAGCAAGCATAAGGGTCTCTTCGGAGTCAGGAATCACAATAGCACTAGTGTTCTTAATGACATTACCATCATAAAGCTTTGGTTCTAACTGCTGAGCTTTCTTCAGATAGAAAGGATTTTGAAAACCTAGAGCTTGTTTAGTGGTATGATCATAGAAAAACTAAGGTTTCGTCAACATATGAACAGTTTGTTCTGATTGATCTCTTTTATAAACAATATTATCTAGCTGTTTGATCTTCTTTTCTAAAGCAATTTCTCTATCAATGTTTCTAGATTCTTCTTTCTTAAAATCATTTTTGAGAAGAGTAACTGTTTGCATTAAAGATTCCTTTTCTTTTAAATGTTCTGAAAGAGTTTGTTTAAGACGATCAATCTCTACAGACTGTTCACATGAATCTGAAACATTATCTTTAATTTTTAAATCAACATTTTGTCCTTCTTTCAAAACTTTAACTTGTTCTTTATATCTTTCAAGCTCAGCAGTTAAAGTATCATTTACACTTTTATTGTCCAGATTTATCTTGGTACAATTAATTACTTGGCTTTTCAGTTGTTCAATCACAGATAATATCAATGCATCTTGTTGTGTAGATGAGTTTGAATTCTAAACAACTGCCTGTTGTGATTCTGTCACATACTGAGAATAAGGAATGATATTGCTATCACTAGTTATTTCAGTCTCTGAATGGTTCACAACACTCGATTGTTCAGAAGACGGCATCGCCTGCACAGCTTGATTTATCATGTTGTTATCCATATTATCTTGATTGTTTACCTCAGCGAGAACATCGGAACCATAACTTGAGATATTGGCCATGAAACTTGGTTGTGCATTAGGTACGGCATCACAATCTAAATCATATACCTCAACTCCATCTGCTTGGAAAAGTGCATTAGTTGTCACTGTAAAAGCACCTGGACCAGAATCAATTCTTTCTCCTGTATCGGCCAAAATTGCAAGTTGGTCTTTGCTTAACTGAATCCCTGCTTCCTGAAGTTGTGCTAACAACATCTGTTGCTTGAGACATTGTATCTTCTTTGATTGAGTATACAGCCTTGCTATATGATCATTTCCCGTTGAACAATTACCCACATAACTCAGAGTCTGTCGTTCTGGCATAGCAACTTGGTGCATTAGATTTGATGAAGTCTCTAGTTGATTGATGGGTAACTTAAAGCAAGTATGGTACTCATGAATGTCAAAGCTTTGTTTAAGCATTCGAGTGGATCATCAGTTGGAAGAAAGTATGGTACAACAAGGCTTGAATCAACTTGTATGAGATCTACTGATGATTGTAGAGAAACAGCTAGTGCTTGAGATGTTTGTTAATGAATCACTTGAGATGATTGTGGATGAATCACTTGAAATGATTGAGGATGAATCACTTGAGATGATTATGGATGAACCATTGATGGTTGAGGATAAATCACTTGAGAAGCTTGTGGATGAAACATTGAAACATGATGAGGAACACTTTGAATTTGTGATCGCAGATTGTAAACTCTCTCATTCATGTTAAACATTATTGAAGTAATTGATGTGTGAAATCAAATTTGTGAATCTTTTGTAGATTAAGTGATTGTTGTTGTGGTTTGAAATCAATTAACGTTCACGGGAATTCACAAATCTATGATTTAAACCAAGAAAAGAATTAAATCTTTTGCGGGATTTTACAAAATCAAGAAGAAACCGTGAAGCAATGATTGATTGTTGTTGAAATCGTTGTTGAAATTGAAGTACGTAAGCTTTTGTAACGATTAATGGGCTAAAAACGATGAACGGTGAACACACTTGCAACTTAAAATAATTAACGGTTGATTAAAACAAAAACAAGGACTAACGGTGCAATTAAATCCAAGTTTAATGCTTCACGGTTGTTAAATGAAGTTGTAAGGACAAATGGTGCAAAAACGGTTCACTAAGAAGGGCTAACGGCTGATTTGTAACAATGAAGGACTAACGATGCAATAACAATTGCCTTTGAGGGACTAATGAGCAAAGAAAGGACGATGGATGAAATTGTCTTGAAATTTAGGGACCAAACTTGTCAAGTATGAATTTTAATTAATAAAACTTCCCGCCTTTTACGTTTTCTTCCTCGTTGAAATATAACATAAAATATACACGATCGTAATTCTCTTCTTGCGGACACATACGGTTATCGTCGGTATAAAATGAATATACCACGATGATCGAAACGAGTTCACGATCGTAATGGTATAGATTATGAGTCCCGTAACTAACCGACACTCGAAACCGAAAAACCCAAAAATTACTTAAAACGTGTAGAGTTTATTCCTATTGAATTGGTAAATCGGTTTCCACACAAACTTAAGCAGTAGATCGGTTGTCAAAGTCAATTAGTAGTTCGGTTTACAAAGGAAATTAGTAGTTCGGTTTACAAAGGATCACTAGTAGTTCGGTTCACAATGAGAAATTAGTAGTTCGGTTTACAAAGGATCACTAGTAGTTCGGTTCACAATGGGAAATTAGTAGTTCGGTTTACAAAGGATCACTAGTAGTTCGGTTCACAATGGGAAATTAGTAGTTCGGTTTACAAAGGATCACTAGTAGTTCGGTTGTCACTGGGTTTTGAGTAGATCGGTTCTTACAAACTTCTTAGTAGTTCGGTTGATAAAATATCAAACACCTTGAACGCACCTATTTCTTCATATCATTTCAGCCGTGATTGTTTGTGTTTCGTACCACAAAACGTGACCACAAATAATAAGCCAATAAACCCAGAAAAAGCAACCGTAATAAGCTAACAACAAAGAGCTCTTTTACCACCACACAAAACCTCGACAATAAGCAGCAAATAAGCTGAACAAAAGCTGTTGTTAAACCGAAATAAGCTACTCTCTAATATCCTTGATATGCTTAGATATGTTTTATAAAAGAAAGGTTTGAACTTGAGAAGAAAATAAGCAAAAAACCAAACACCCTATTTTTCTTAAATAGAAAGATACTGTTTTGCAAATATTCCAAATCTAAAACCACGCATACGTCAAAACAATAACTTTGGAACTGTTATTAAATATGCAAAACAAACAGTTGTAGCCCAAATCAAATATCATAAAACGTTGTAGCCCAACACTATTCGGTTGTCATAAAACGTTGTAGCCTAAAATTTTTGACAAAAAAAATATAAGCCGAATGATAAGAAGCTAAAACAAAACATAAGAATAAGCCGTATACGAAAGAATAAGCCGAACCAATAATCTTAAGCTACCATAACAAAATCACAAAAGGAACCAAGATAGAACCATGGCTCTTGATACCAATTAAAGGATATTAATTTCACACACACTTATAAACTTAGAGAGAGAGTGGATGGGAGAATACACCAAAAACACACATAAGAAATGAGAGAAATGCATTCAACCAACACCCTTTCCATGTGTGGAGAGGGTTAATATACTTACATAGTTAGGCCGGGCCAGGCTTTCTATGGGCTTTCTATAAGTCGGCCCGGTTAGATTACTTAGACATTACATAATATTAACTAACTATTACTAAGGCTCGTGAGATCGATAATGATCGTCACTTCACTAAAAACTGAATTCCTAACAAATTTCCCAATGTTCTTTATCATGGAAGGATTCCAAGATAATGGAAATAACTAGTGTGAGACAAGAAACATACTGGGAATGTTATGTTGAGTCTTACATGCATTTTTCAGCATGCAAATGTTGGATGTGACCGTGATCGAGAAACGTCCACATGGATCAAAGTTATTGGCATTCTCTGATCGTGATTGACTATCTCAATGACATGAGGATGTAGGATATCTACCTTTGTTTTTCATTGGGTCTAAACTTAGTTTCTAGTTGTTGCGTAAAAGCGTAACGTTGTGTGCTAACGTCAGATTCAGTGGGAGGTCAGGGAAATAGCTTATTGGTCGAGATGGAAATTTTCAACTTCAAGTTGAAATAGACTGGAGAAGGATATTTCACCTGGGCCTATTGTGTGTAATAGATTTGTGTAAAGCATGACCATGCGACTAAAGTATCAACGACACTATAGGAGTACAAATTGAATAAGTGTAAACAAGATAACACGAAAGTATTATAAGAATATACATCCATGTCTGATACTTTCCAAAATTATCGTAAAGTGTAAAGGGATACAATCATATACCCGAACTCAGTTGAGGTGTTGATGAGCTCGTAAATTACTACCAGCGTATTAAATTAGTTCCTTTGAGTTAGGTACTTTAATTTCTTGCTAGGGACCTCTTGGTACGGTGAAAGAGAAAAAAAACTACTAATAAGGGGAGTTGTTAGTTTGCACAAGTGGGAGTATGAAAGGATTATGTGCAATCAAACAACGACTTTCACAATCAGGCTTCACAGAAATGCCAAAGGGTCACAATGATGCACACTAAAAAGAAAAATGAAATCGAAAATGTGTTGTCCTTCCTTTAATCCATATCAAAACCAAAATAAAACCAAGTCTTAGAGAGAGAAATAGAGAGTTTTAGATAGAGAAACAAAGAGAGAAGGAAGAGAGAAATGGAAGGATGTATTTCTTGCAAATGACAACCAACACCCTCTCTATGTGTGGAGAGGGTTCTATTTATAGTCCAAGCCACATATGGCGTATGGGCTTTCCTGACTTGGGTCGGGCTTGGCGTTTGATGGGCTAAGAACCCGAAACATATACAATATTAGATTACAGTCCAGGACCGTTAAACCCGACTAGCCTATTACAAACTAAGACTATTTAATTACTAAGATGACCGATAACATTCTTGTTTAACTTAATAAAGTTAAGGCTAATAATCTCCCCCAATGTAGAGGTTATCTTGATTTGACTTTTATGCTTTGTCTTCTTCGGTCTTGTCTTTATCTTTTCTTGTTTGTAATGGCTTTGTTCCTTCATGCTTCGTGATCTTGAGCCTTCGTATTTTGACTTTGAGTGCTTAAGATCTTTATTCTTGCATCATCTTCTTGTCTTAAATCATCTTGATTTAACTTTCTTGATCATCTTGTACCTTTGACCAACATGCTCATACATATCTTGTGTTTGACCAACATGCTCTAACACAAGTGTATTAGATTCACCATGCTTGCTTGTTCTTATTACTGGAACGTCTCAAAGCAGACAACACGATAAGAGTGAATCCGTTAGTTGTTATCTTACTGATTAAGTCGTCAATTCATTTGTTGGACCACAGTCGATATCCAGATAACACAAGCTTGATTCATATAGATTATTGCAAGTCACCTACCGCTTTGATGATGACACTAGAATGATTTCCATTCGTCACTATGAATACTAAAGAGTATCACTCTGAATGTTCTAGCAAGATCATAAAGATAATGCGTAGGACTCTTTGATACCAATTGATGTATAATGATGAACAACAAGTGTTTTACATGAATTATGTCCTATTGAGATTTATAATTTGATATATTTTGGGTCTAGACTTGATTCGTGCACTTTCATTTTAGTAATCGAAGGCTGGAGCTGACTGCCATCTATTCAATATCAACAATCTTAGAGTGAGATGTCAATACATAACGTGTGTATCTCCGTGACAAATGAGACAAGTATCTTTTGAGAGAAACTTGAATGGCTGGGAAGGGTTGTGCATTACATCACTGGGTCCATAACGACTTTCTTCAATACCAACAATCATCTTTGTGATTTTGATAGATTATGTATTGACCTGGTTTCTGCCTAAGTTGTGTAGAGGGCTTCTTTCTTTTCACCTTTTATCCATACATTTCTTTTCCATTATTCAACCCCTTTAATGTTTACCAAGACGTCATCACTACCACCATGTTGTGATTTACCCGGTGATAACTCATGTTAGTCTACATTATTCCTTTTTCTCATTCATCTCTAATCATACCTAAGGACTTCTAATCTAACTATAGAATGTCCATGGGTAGATCCCTCCGGTTCTGGTTGAATCATAGGACTTATACCTAACCTTAACCACCTTATGACTTCATAAACGTTGTGAGTTAATTGGTTGTTGGGTATAGTGACCGAAACCATAAAACCATTAAAAAGCAATCAAAGTGTTTGATAGAAATCAAGACGTTTTTAACACTTTGAGAGTTTTACTTTTCGAAGTCAAATCGCTTAACCTTGTGTATTAAACCGCGTGAAACAGTTGGAAAAATCGCCTTGAATCAAACCTATATCAAACCGCTTGATGACACTGCACAAACCGCAGGATATGGGAACTCAAACCGCATGTTTTGGCCTGTTCAAACAGCTTTACCTGTTGGACTCAAACCGTGTGGAAGGTTGGAATAAACCGCGTGATAAATATCAAATCGCTTTGTTACTAGGTCAAACCGTTGAGTTCCATTATCAAACCGCTTACCTTAGCTAGTCAAACCGATGTGATCAAACGTCAAACCGCTAGGTTCATGTGTCAAACGGCAGAGTAGGTGGTCAAATCGCTATGTTCAAAACTGTCAAACCGCTGCCTTCATAAACCAAACCGCGGGATTCACATGAAGAAGCCCATAATTTTTTTTCAAAATAAGCTATTTTTTTGAAGCTAATAAGTTGGTTTTAAGCTAGTTTAAGCCACGCATATGATCTATTTAATGTTTTAATCTACAAAAGTACAATGTTTTTTGTGTTTTTAGAATAAGATTAAACCTAAAACTAAAGAGAATAAGCTACGTTGAACAGAACTCTAGATAAGCTTAAATAAGCTGAAAAGATCTACAAATAAGCTATGAAGAGCAAATAAGCCACGAAAACAAAAATAATTCGTTTATGTTTATTTTCACAAACTGATTGTTTTTTGGTTTATGTGTTGTGCCGTTACCTGTTAAAGTTAAAGTATTAAACTCATTTAGTCCACATTTTGATAATTGTTAACAGCCCGAAAGAAGAGAAAAAAATACTAACCAACTTTTAATAGAAATAAGCTACGGAAGAGAAAAAAAGCTATCTAAGATACTTTTTAAGCTACGACATATGATTATAAATTTGCTATTAAGGTTTTGATCCACCCGAGGCTCTTGATACCACTTGTTGTCCTATCTTCAATCCATATCACAACCTAAACATACCAAATCTAGAAAGAGAAATAGAGAGTTTTAAAGAGAAAAACAAAGAGAGAAGGAAGAGAGAAAATGAAAGGATGTATTTCTTTCAAATGACAGCCAACACCATCTCCATGTATAGAGAGGGTTCTATTTATAGTCCAAGCCACATATGGCGTATGGGCTTTCCTGACTTGGGTCGGGCTTGGTGTTTGATGGGCTAAGAGCCCGAAACATAGACAATATTAGATTACAGTCCAAGCCCGTTAAACTCGACTAGCCTATTACAAACTAAGAATATTAATTACTAAGATGACCGATAACAATCTTGTTTGACTTAATAAAATTAAGGCTAACAAAATGAGAAAAGAGTTATGAAATAAAATAAGATGAAAGAGGAAAGGAAAATACGACGTTATTTTTATTGAGGGACTAAACAGTATTTACCCGAAGTCTAATATTTATCGTAAATAAATACTAAAAGGTAATAAACGGAAAAAGACCAAACAAATAGCCCTAAAGGTTGTTTGGGTCGGTTCGAACGAAAGCCCTATAAGGGGGAGTTTGACTCTTTGTCAAACTCGAATACTTGTGCAAAAAGTATTCTTCCTAAGGGATTCTCATAACACTCCTCTAAACCCTAAAAGTCTTGCCCCTCTCCCCTTTGTCTTGTGTGATCGGACGAAAACCCTAAGGGGCTGTTTGGTTGGGGCATATTTGAGGGAATTCAAGGAATTGTTATTTTAAATCTCTTCAAATATTGTGTTTGGTTGGTAAAGTGAAGGTATTTTAAATTTCATAAATTGCTAAGACTGAATGTAGTGGTGACCGCAGAGGACACCGCCACATCAACGCCAACTCAGCTTTCTCTCTCTTAGACAACACAGTGACCAAACACATGTAGTGGTGACCGCAGAGGACACCGAACAATTTAAAAAAAACATTACATTAATAATTAAATATTTTACAAATTAAAATACGGAAATAAAAATACACGGAAGAAAAGACGGAAAAAAATTACGGAAATAAAAAATATGAACTTGACGGAATTTAAAAATACAACACAGATACGTTTTAAACATATAGTTTGAATAGTATCCGTTGGAATAGTAGTTGTTTGATTTCAAATTTGAAAATTACATTACGGAATTGAAAATTACATTATGGAATTGAAAATTACATTACAAAATTGAAAACTACATTACGGAATTGAATAACAATAATGTTAAGCTAATGAAATCGTATCCTTACGGAAAACCTCAACCACATTTCTTTTTGTAATGTTAAGGTAATGCTTTGATGGTTTAGGAGTAAAAACTGAGACATTGGCAAGTATCATAGCAGCTCCTACTGTAATATCCTTTTCATAACTACCCACATCAAGGACTTTGTAGTGTATGTTCCATGGTACTTAGTACCCGATAGAAATTCTTTCAAGTCCCATTTATATCTCTAAACATTCGGAGAACAAGACTTCGACTATTTGCAACAACTTGTTCAAGTTTTCCCTTTTTAAGAAAGTTGTCGATGTCTCCCAAACATCCAGTTACAGTGCCACCAAAAGCATTCACATAGTTAGTGGCGCTAACACACGTCCCACTGTTAAAATCAGCATCCTCACCCACATCCTCAACAACTTTCTGCATATATTCTTGTGTCGACATTAAAGCCCCATCAGGATCAAGAATAAATACATTTTCTTTAGCCACCTTGGCTCGCTGAACAAGACCCGCAGGACCGGTATTATCCTAACTACTAACTGGGTTTAGGGGTTGAGGAAGATGGGTAAACACATAATGCTAATCGAGAGCTGAACAACACCCCAGAACCGGGTATTATGGTAACTGGATTTGGGGTGTATGGAGATGGTTCAACATGTGCGCTACTAGACTAACGAGAAAAAACATTTTTAAATGGATATCAAGAATCGGCTATATCATTAGACTGTATTTCATGGATCATTTGTTATTATGAAATTGGAATCCCTATCTGGATAGCTGGATAAGAAGTTGGTGATATAAGAGAGATGGGTGGTGGTATTTATAAACGAAAAACTATCCGTTGGAATCAAAATTAAAATATCTATAACGGAATTTAAAAAACATACAATACTTTATATTAAAACATTAAATTAAAAACAACATTACCGTAAAATTAGTTTCCCTAGTTTTATTAATTCTGATGACTCGTAATCTGAATCACTTCTCATCACCCCAAATTCCATAAAAGTATTCAACATCATCAGCTTGTTTTTTTGCCTAATCTTCTCCTTACCGTGCCTTTGTCGATCCATGTTTGTTCTTCTAAGTGGCGTCTCTCTAAGGCTTCTTCATCTAGATTATGTGAATGTAACTCTTCCGCATCAGACACATCACCAATCTCATGTTGTCCTGTGATGACAGGAACCACCTATATTGGTTTCATCTGAGCGGTGGTGTATTTTTCATGTATCCAAGCTAACTTAGCATTTATTTGTTTTTTCATAGTTTTGCCTTTTTTTACATAGAAAGGATTTACTCGTAATCTTTATCAAACCTTCTTTTTAAGAAATGTCGATCAACAAGCAACGCTCTCTTGTGAATGTGATTACATTTTCTCGTATGCTTTTCTAAGATCTTCCTTATGTTGTGCATGCATTTATCAAATTGCAAGTGCTAAATCCATAATCGCGTTTCTATGAACCAATAATCTTCGTCAATTTGTTTTTTTGAACCAAAGCTGAATTTTCATCGTCGCTAATGTGGTATCGAACAAGCCATTTAAAAAAGATAATGAAAGTGTATAAAATGTATGGGTTTTGTGATTAAAAATGGTATAAAAAAGTGAAATTTTATAGTGAATGGAGGATATGTTTTTTATTTTTTTTTTAAATAAAAAATATAAAGAAAGAGTTAATTTTTGTTTAATAAAACGAAATCTTCCTCCTAATTGTACTCTTGCAGAAGACAACAACTTTGCAAAGGTTGGAGGTGACCAGTCTTACTATCGGTCGGCGTAGGTGAGGTTCCCATGGTCCCTTATTGATTGCAACATGGGACGACCGAACGCAAAAAGATCGCCCATTTTCTTTTAGTCCTAATAGCGATAGAATTAAAATTTCTCCGAGAACGGAAGTCTTTAAAATTGCTTGCACATGGGTTTGTCAGAACCAAACCTGACTACACCTCCATCGTATCAACATTGTGTTTCTCTCACCAAATTGCCAAATCTTTATCCCATGAAAAACAATAATTATTCCTTCAACTTACAAATCACTTTGGTAAATCAGTTCTATTATCAAAATGTGATATGATTCTTTGTTCAATTTAAATTAGCCCCAATTTAAAATTTAGTTGATTAGGAACTCATGTTCCAAAGTTGGTGTGTTCGTGTATATATATTTATATATGTAGTATAGAGATATTGCAGTTTGTGGAATAAGAGATTGTTTAAATTGGATCCTTCACAGATCACTTTTCTAGCTAAGTTTTTTATGAAACTTTTTTATGTTTAATGATTCAAGATTTGATGAAGGGGTTTAATAGTAATAAAAAAATAAAAAGGGATAAATTCAAAAATCTATACCGTACATATGCCAACCAAACAGGCAAAAGAATTTTAAATTGCTGAATTTTAATTTTCCTAGAATATCAAAATTCAGAATTTTATATTGCCGTAATTTGAAGTTCTCCAACCAAACGCCCCCTAAGTCGACACATAGTCGACTTCTCTAAGTCGACGAAATCCTAAAGGGATTAATCTCTTGGTTCGATCGTACCATTACACACAATTATAGTTTCCCTGAAATCCTAATCGAGCCCTAGTTGATCCCGAAGATCAAATTAGGGCTTTACCCGTTTTCATACTCGCCTAACTTGCGATAGGTTCGTAGCCCTAGTTCTACCTCTGCAATACCTGTAGTTACCTGACGCGGTCTAAGTGGTAATCATTCCCGAAACCCTAGAAGTTCAAGTGAAATATCAAGATTAAGAAGAAGACGTTATGTACAATCCAAAAAGAAAAATGCCCACTAGACATGTTATATAGCCCAACTAACAACCACTTAACCAAACGACACAAAATGAGTCAAAACAAGCGCATTAACTTTAAAACAACACTATCCGTATGCCTAATATATGTTAGTTATGGTATTTTAACCTACATAGAAAACAGAATTTCGCTCGATTTAAGTTTGTGTAACACTTGAACTCCAACTCGTAAGTTAGTCCGGTTAACAAATTTCATATTGAAAAGAAACGATTATATAATACAAATATAAAGAACAAACGTGCATGATCAAGAATAATGGAATGACATAAATCAAAGTAATGGAGCTCAATTATTCTACCTAAAACCATCACAAATCAGAATAACAATACTTGAAAACAAAAACAATTACTATATAAAATAAAAATAAAACACAAGTAGGCCCCATCACTTCTCAACTGGATATTCAAGCTCATCATCACTTACTTCTCCTATTACTCTCCTATCTAGGGTTTCTAATTCAACAAAAACCCCATTTTTAATTCACCTTCATTTCATCACACTTTTCAAATTAAAAACACCCTTTTGCTTCAATCATCTCAAATATCAGTATCCTTAATCAACCACTAGGTAATTTCATCTCTATTTCCTCAATTTTGAATTTTTAGTTTTCATTAAGAATATTGCATAATTTTATATATTGAATAAAGTTGTTAAATTTTTAGTTTTTATTGCAATTGGGCCAAAAGGGTGGGTTTTTAGTTAGTTAGAAATGGGGAAATCTGGTGGTAGGAAGAAGAAAACTAATTTGACCCAAACTCAAAGTAATGGTCAAAATGATGGTGCTAATGTGAAACCTGTGTCGAATGGGGGTGTGGAAATGGATGCAAGTGTGTTTTTGAAAAGGGCTAATGAGTTGAAAGAAGAAGGGAATAAGAGGTTTCAAAGTCGGGATTTTGTCGGTGCTATGGAACAGTATGAGAATGCGCTTAAGTTAACGCCCAAGACTCATCCTGACCGAGCGGTTTATTATAGTAATAGAGCGGCGTGTTTGATGCAAATGAAGCCTATAGATTATAAGATGGTGATAAGTGAGTGTTCTATGGCGCTTCAGGTTCAACCTAGGTATGCTAGAGCGTTGCTTCGTAGGGCTAGGGCGTTTGAAGCGGTTGGGAAATATGAAATGGCATTGTTGGATGTGCAGACGCTTTTAGGTGAAGAACCGAATCATAGGGATGCGTTAGAGATTGCGAGGAGGTTGAGGGGACCTGTTCTTGGGGCTCGCCAGGAGGCTGCTCAAGCTCAGCAGGATCTGCAGAGTCGACCTTCACCTGCTGCGTTAGGGGCGTCTGCTATCCGTGGCGCGCCCATTGGTGGACTTGGACCTTGTTTGCCTGCTCGTCCTGCTCCTAAAAAGACTGGACTTTCTGGTGCCGTCAATGTTGGTAATAGTAAGACAGAGAAGACGTATACGATTCCACCTGTTGAGATTGATAACGAGATTAAAACTACCCAAATGCCTAAGCTTGTTTTAAAGCCGTCAGGTGGTTCCTCTAATAAGTCTAGTGTTAATGGCGATAAGGATAAACAGAACGAAAAGGTGGTATCTTTGAAACCGCCTATTTCTGAAGTCGTGATTCAGTGGAGACCCTTGAAACTTGTGTATGATCATGACATACGGCTTGCACAAATGCCGGTGAATTGTAGTTTTAAGGTGTTGAGAGAGATTGTAAGCAAAAGGTTTCCGTCTTCCAAGTCTGTTTTGGTAAAATACAAGGATGATGATGGGGATTTAGTGACTATAACTTGTACTGGTGAGCTTAGATTAGCTGAATCGATTGCAGACGGTCTTGTTCTTCCAGATAAAGAACTTGATACAGAAAAGTTCGACTTATTTGGGATGTTGAAATTGCATGTTGTCGAGGTTAGTGAAGAGCAGGAGCCACCGTTGTTGGATGAAGTAGAGGAAATTGAACAAGAAAAGCCTGTCGAGATTGAGGCGATTCAAGAAGACAACGGTGGGTCAAATTCTAATTCCGAGAATGATCAAAAGACAGAAAAAGAGGCCGATACAACCGAGAAGCCAGCATCTTCAGATGACCCAGAGTTGAAAGAAGTGGAAATGGATGATTGGTTGTTTGAATTTGCTCAATTATTCCGTACCCATGTTGGGATTGATCCAGACGCTCATATCGACCTACACGAGCTTGGAATGGAAATGTGTTCTGAAGCACTTGAAGAAACCGTCACTAGTGAAGAAGCTCAAGTTCTATTCGACAAAGCTGCCTCAAAGTTCCAAGAAGTGGCTGCGTTGGCTTTCTTTAACTGGGGAAATGTTCATATGTGTGCAGCAAGAAAACGGATCCCTATAGATGATTCAGGCGATAAAGAAATGGTGGCGACTAGACTTCAAGCAGCATATGACTGGGTGAAAGAGAAATACACATTAGCAAAAGAAAAATACGAAGAAGCATTATCGATAAAACCAGACTTCTACGAGGGATTACTTGCATTAGGCCAACAACAGTTTGAAATGGCAAAACTTTATTGGTCTTTTGTTGTTGCCAAGAAAGACGATCTGTCAAAGTGGGACCCAACAGAAACGATTAACCTTTTCGACAGTGCTGAAGAGAAGATGAAATCAGCTACTGAAATGTGGGAAAAACTTGAGGAGCAAAGAGCAAAAGAAGCTAAAGATCCTAATATCAGTAAGAAAGAAGAATTATTGAAGAAAAAGTCGAAGACTAGTACTGAAGTTTCTGTCGAAGAAGCAGCCGAGCAAGCAGCTGTTATGAGATCTCAAATACATCTCTTTTGGGGTAATATGCTGTTTGAACGATCTCAAGTCGAGTGTAAATTGGGTCTAGCGGGCTGGAAGAAAAATTTGGACACAGCGGTTGAACGGTTTAAGCTTGCGGGTGCATCAGAGGTTGATATATCAACGGTTCTGAAGAACCATTGCTCCAATGCGGAAACAGTGGATAATGCGGAGAAAAAGGTAGACGATCCAAGTTCAGATGAAATAAGCAAAGAGGATGATGGCGATCAATCTTGATAAGGTAAGATTTTTGTTTTTTCTAATGCAAAATTTTTCGTGTGTTTGTGACGTTAGATTTAAGAAGTGGGTTGTAAAAGAATAATTTGATGCCAAACTGTTTGATTCTTTGGGTGATAAGTTATAGGTGATGCTAATTTTTTTCTCATCTAAATGACAACTTTTTATTAGTTGCAAGATGTTACGGTTTGCATTTGGGTTCTTATGATTGTGACCTTAAAATTTACTCTTGTTTGACTACTCTATATGATCCTCGTGCAAACAAGTCATCCCTCTGAATGTTATATGACGAGTATACTGATTTTAATGTTGTCATTTGTCTTGGTTAATATATATGTTTATTTTGCATTCGTGTATGGCATATTAGACATGTTGTGGAATTCCAAGGAGTAACATTTAGTTATTTACATCATGTTGAGAGGCTATTTTTAGACGGTTAATTAAGGAATATTTTGGAATTGGTTGGTTTTATTACCATTATTATTGCCCCAATGCCCCATCATTAGGACATTCGAATAAAACTGTGGTGCAAGTCAGAATAAAGTCATAGTTCTGTGTGTATCGATCTATACGGCTTCGCCCCCTGGGAAGTAAACATTCTTCTATGAGAAAGGCGCTCGATATGGGCATGCCATGGTAGAAATGCATTTTGGGATGCTGCTGACCTTGTTCGTCTAAATATCAGGTTTCATTTTTTAGAATGGATGGTGTGGTTGATAGTTTTCCCACGCCACATCAGCTACACATCATCAAACAAAGAACATACCATTTTATCTTTTCCCTTGACCTTCCCTCAACCATTGCGCAACACCTTCTCTCTCTTCCATTATTTTTTTCTACTTTTTATCACTTAAAAATACCCCAAAAAGACACATACCCATACACAATATACACACACAATAACAAAAAAAAAAAAAAAACTTCTCACTCTACTTTTTACTACGGGACTATAGTCCCGATCCAGGTGGTTTTCTTGTTTTGCCAAAAATTTCTGCATGCATGGAAATGGGATTCCCGCAAGGAAATGGGCTTCCTTGGGCTTATCCCGCATGTGCACTCTCTAGCCTTATGCAGAAGTGTTCTATGTAGAGTTGACGGTTATAATCACTTTATCTTGAGGTCGGTTGATTTGAGTTGCACTTCATATCTGATCAAGCTTTAAATGTAGCTATAAAGGAAATGAGTGAAATTGCAATATCTATTATGATGACTGCGATATCTAAATCGATATAACTAAATTTCATTAATTGTTGTGTTTATAAAATCAAATCCGCACATACTGTAATATTTATAATTCAAAGAAAATATAAATTTAAAATGTTTCTGCAGGTTAACCAAAACTGACATACTTGTTTTTGACCCGTATAAAAGGCTGCTCAAATTGGTACTTGCAGTGTCGTATAAAGCGGGCTAGGCGGCTAAGCGCTAGGCGGGCATACACCGCCTCGATTTATGGCTAGGCGGTTAAACTAGGCGGATAAGTCAAAAGGCGGTCAAACATCCGCCTAGTCGGTCAATAAAGTCAATGAAAGTCAACAAAAAGCCAACATTATTTAACTAAAAATTAGGGGTTTTCTTTCCAATATACCCGACCCATATTTATTTTAACATAACATTTTAACACAAGAAAAACCATCGTTTGTAAACACAAAGTCATAGGTTTTTCGTATGAAATTCAGACCTAAACAATATGGACAAGATGAGAATCAAACATCAATTTAATATTAATGTTTGAAGTATTTGAAGTGTTATGTTCACGTTTGAAGTTTTAAGTACTTGAATTGTTATGTTTATTTGTCTATTTTGCAACTTGTGAACTTTGAATAATTTGAAATTAGAAGTATTTTTTTATGTTATACATATTATTTATATAATCCGCCTAGGCAAATTCCGCCTCGAAAGTTGTCGACCGCCCGACTAGCGTCTAACAATTTTTGCAACATTGAGTACTTTATATATCCTGTGAAATGACTTGCTTATTAGGGTTGGTATACACCATATATGAAACTGATGTGCTTGGTGCATGCTTCCCATTATTGTTCAAATGAGCATCTTCTTTCTGTTTGCTAATACAGTAATATATAGTAAGGTTCAACAGTGATTAGTGAGGTACCCAAAGTATAACATAAGTCTTAGAAAAGCCTCTCAATTACAAATACACCAATGGGGCGTTTGGTTCATCCAAATTCAAAACATGAGGTTTTAACAACAATGCAGTTTCTAATTTAACGTATTTAGAATATCAACATACAAAATAGCACACCTTGTTTGCATCAAAATGACAAAAGAGTTGAAATGTGTGTAACTTTAAATGACAATATTGCCCTTGTTAGCTATAAAGATCATCTTCATCGGTTATCTTACTAAAGATCCAAAATAATTTGAGACAAATAATCCATATTGGAAATTGCTTCTTATAAGCAAAATTTGTACATCATAGAGCATAAATCAAGTAAACATTCTCTATTAATATTCATAAAGAAAATAGCCACCTTATAAACAATAAGTAAACAATGGCAAAATGTAATATCCGGAATAAATTTGTCGAGAATCAACATGAGCGGATCTAAAGATTTACCCAGAAATCCAAGAACTGTATGAAAGAGCTTTAAGCGAAAATGAAGAATGATTGATATGGAAGACAAATAATTGATATAAGTGGCCACATGCACTATTTTGTATTGTTAAGTGACCACATGCACATGGTTTTACAATTCACTATCCAACAAATGTTTTTAAAAACCCACGTTTTAAGAGAAATCACTCTGTTTTACTACCTTAAAGAAGAGGTTACCAAACATGGCCTAAAGAAGTCTCTTAGTAATTACCAGAGAGCTTGTGTCTCAATGGTACCTCATGTTACGTGAGAAACTCTCCAACTAAATGGTCGTGGGTTTAAGTCCCGTTTATGACGTGTGAGATAGTTTGTCATATATATATTGTAAGAGAATTGACGTTTCGAAAAGTCTTTTAGTAGTAATTATTTTGTTTGATCATAGTTGTACCAAAAGTGCACAAAAGATAATATCTTTGAAGACACTCTTGTTGGTAGATTTTTCATTCTATATTCAAAAATGAAATTTTACTTTCCTAATTTGGTTAAAGCACTCTTTGATTATGTATTACTTTTATTTGAAGAATTTTAGGTTTAGAAATATGGTTACATAATACATGGTAAAAGTGAGATTAATTTTCGGCATTTTCATGCTTTGGTTACCACATACATGTACCATGGTAAACCTATTACCCTTTTCATCTAACTCATAAACATTGCTAGCCCTTCATTACTGTAATTTTACGCTCAAACATCGGTTAATACATGTTTGTTTGGTCTTGCATGATACCAAAACGAGATGAATTAAGAAGTCACATAAGATGTTACTACTTACTAACATTAGACGGGTTAGATCAAAACTTTTCTTAACATCCAGTTGTTGATTCTAGTGAACGGGTTACCTATTATGGAGACTAACGAAAAAGAGCGTTAAAAAAAGGTGACTCCTGTGTTTTCTATCCATTATCACGATGAATATGGGTCACATGTTCAAATTATAGAAGGAATGAGATCAAATCGTTCTTAATCGTAGATGAGCTGGAAGTTACCAGATGCGTACGGTGTGCTCACTCTAATGTTTGTACTTATGTGAGAAACTAGAGAAAAGAGGAAATAAAACTCAATGCAACATGTATAATTATTACTGTAACAAAGAATATTGGTAATCTTCAATTGCACTTACAGTACAAGAACAAATTTGAGCAAACCTCATGAAATACTTCAAGTATAACACTATGAAATTCCTCGGAATTCATTGATATATAACAATTTAAAAGACGGCGTAGATCTTTAGGCTGAGATATCCGGTTTGTGGTGATCATCTCCATCATGGAGTCTCGAAAATCTTTTCTAAGATTATAAGACGATTTCTCCAACGCCACCATAACAAACAATTTATTACCATCTTCTCTTACCTTTCTCCTCCTCTCTTCATATCTTCTTTCTTGCCTTTCTTTAATGATTTGGTCTAATCTTTCTTGAACCATGGCGTGTGCAAGGCTCGAGACTGTCGGATAGCGGGTGGACTTCCCACTTTCTGTTTCTTCGGAAGAAGAAGAAACACTAAGCCTGCAATTGCAGCATAATGTCTTGCATCCTTTATATGGAAGTTTATGCTTCTTAGGAAGGCCTCTAGAGGTTGGCATTTTGAGAGAACAAAGCTTATCCAGACAGAGTATGTAAAAATATATATTTATGGCCACTGAGTGACTAAAAGCGAAAGAAAAAGAAGGCCAAGTAGGAGATCTCATGATTGTGTCACTAAGAATTCAATGAATCAACCAATTAATGAACAATCTTGTTATATATTCATTTTGAATGTGGTAGACCATGGTGAATTCAGAGCTTAAAAATGCATACCGAGATATCCCTAAGATAAATCATCCCAACTTATCCATTGTCTAAATATGGCTTGTAAATGTTGTTAGTCTTTGTATACATTTTTGGATTTTACAAAGCTGACGTAGTGAAATTCAACCAACGTTCAGGAATACTCACAAATTATATATTATTGAGTGATGTCACAACTATGTAGTCTAGTTTTCTCAATCTTGCAGCAATATAGCGATAAAAACATCTTATAACTATTTATTTAAAGTCGTCTTTACAAACAAAACTAAGATTGTTAAGTTGCTTCCAATATATTTCCTTACTCTGTCAAAATTTTCTGGCAGATGTTTACCAAATAATCAAACACTAGCTAGAAATCACATGCCCAATTAAACATTGTAATAAAGCCTTCAATAAAAAGAATATGGATACACTTATTATAACTACTGTAGGTGCATATGCTACATGAGTACTTAACTCCCTGTCATTAAAATAACATAAGCTAACACACCACATGGCATCATCATTGGAACAATCCCTTTTACTGACTAACAACTTATTCTGCATCTAAGTTTCTGCCAAACAATCCCTTTTGGCCAATATTTTAGTACTTGAGAACATCCAACATGTTATGTGAGTTGCTGATATGGCAGCTGCAGGACCACCCGTTAAAAGAAAGTATACAACTTTGCATGGTTTTCACACTTTTAGTTATTCTATCCTACTGAATCATGGGTACAGAATGATTAACACTAAGCTACTTTAATCAAAGCAAGAGATATTATATTATCTCCATAAGGTTTAACTAACCTCAAGCAATCAAATTTTGTCGGGGTTTTTGGATAAAAGCAAGACTATTATGTGCTGTTTTTAGGTGCTCCCCAAGTTTCCCTCTTGCTTGCTTGATCCTGAAATCATGCTAAGAATCACAAGAGGATTGTACAACTAGAGAGAATCTTCACTTTATAGATTTATTGTTTATCGTCAAATATCATTGTTCATTCTATTCACATAATTTATATAGGCAGCTTTTAAAGTTTGTAACTAGTGCTTTTAATATGTCAGATAACCAGTTTAAAGCTATTTGCGATTGCATATTCGAAGTGATTAACTGATTATTTGCGAGTGAAACAACCAATTTTGAATAAGCATCATGCAGTTGCTATTTCAAGAGTGCCTATTTTAAAACGCAATAAGATATACAATCTTTACCTACAATCCCAAACATCCTCTTACTTGCTTCTTACCATTAAATATAAAAACTGAATGTCTGCAATGTTTAAAAGCTTATATTTACACATCATAGTTCGAACAACATTTAAAAAAACTGAAAAACTCGTAATTTATGTGGCAGAAGGACGGGAGCATGTCTTTGGCATTTAAGAAGACAATAACATTCTCATCGCAGTTATACAGATGTTAGTTTCACTCCATGATACTATCGAGAACCGACAGCCAATCAGATAATAACAAAAACAAAATACTATTTTACTTATTTCATCGAAGTTGTCAATACAGTTTTCCTTTTATGTACATGGCATAACACAAATGGAGGAGCAATAACTTCACTTTTAAATCAAGAGACAGTTACGCAAGTAGCAATATTTAACTAACAAGACATTTCATTACATGAAAGATACGTACGTCTTTGAAACATTTCATCCAACACCTTAACGTCTAACGAAAAACATAATTAAAGTAAAACCAAACGATAATCTTGTTCACAACATAAATGCATACTTGAAATCGCTAGTTACTTTTCTTCATTTGCTCCGGCTTTCCTTGTGGTTGTTTGGCTGTTGCTAATTTATAAATCCCAAAAACCTTCAACAAAGTTAGAGTATATAAAATAATTAACAAAAGATCTAATTAAAATTGATATGATGATGAAGATAAATGTAGAAAAATTTCGGAGTATGTACCAATGCAAGGACGTGAACTGCTATCAATAAAATAGTGACGAATGTTGAAGCCTCGAGGATCCATGACTGATTAGAGTTGTTTTGTTGAATTGTCATTTTGAAGATTATTGTATGAGAATATGAGATTGTGTTTTCGGTTTTGCAATATTTTGAAATTAAATATAACTTCTCAAAACTGTTCCATACTTTTCGTGATTTTACGGTTATCAGTTTCCACGTTTGGGTGTATTTAGTTTTGGGATAATTCCATATTTACTCAATATAAAATTAACAAAAGATCTAATTAAAATTGATATGATGATGAAGATAAATGTAGAAAAATTTCGGAGTATGTACCAATGCAAAGACGTGAACTGCTATCAATAAAATAGTGACGAATGTTGAAGCCTCAAGGATCCATGACTGATTAGAGTTGTTTTGTTGAATTGTCATTTTGAAGATTATTGTATGAGAATATGAGATTGTGTTTTCGGTTTTGCATCATTTTGAAATTAAATATAACTTCTCAAAACCGTTCCATACTTTTCGTGATTTTACGGTTATCAGTTTCCACGTTTGGGTGTATTTAGGGGGTGCTTGGTTGAGGGTTATAAGACATGGGTAATGGGAAAGATAGTGAAAAATGATGCCTGGTTAATTGAAAGGTAATTAATTATTCTTTAGTATTAGACCATACTCCATTACTCATAATTTTGGGGGTAATCAATTTTCATTACCCAGTCACATTCTTTTTTTCTAATTGCCAACAGTTACCACACCATGTCCTCTACCTTTTTTGTTTAATCGTGTATCTTTCACAATATCAAGATGAAGATTTCATTAATACCTTTTTCAAATCTATTGTCAACTTGTTTTTTTCTTTGTGATTTATTTATAATTTCTTCATTTATGGTTATCCTTGTTCAATTTCTTGATTTTGGTTTCTCGTATATGTGTCAAGCCGATAAAAAATCAATTCTATTACGAACATACCTGATTGCATTACGAGTGATCATTATCAAAAAACACAATTCTTTTGTGTTAGCGACATATATTTTTATAATGATTTATGCCGCATTGATAGGCGAAATGATTTATATTACAATTAAAGTATGTATACCAAGCAACACCAATGACATACGAAATGCTAAGGAATACCCATTACATTCCTTAGTATTCTTTTTGCCTTTACCATTATCATTCCTCACTTTGAACCAAGCATAATGTACCTTAAAACGTCATATTTACCCAATTCACAAGTAAACAATGCATAATGTACAATGATTTTGATGCATATTTAAAGAAATATGGAATTTTGATGTTTTAATGTTTTGCTAATGACAACCCTAGGGTTGTGGCTAAGAATCTTTATTTTATTACAATTGTTTGTAAGAATAAAATTCAACCAATCACAATCAACTATTAATTGTGTATTACCTAATTCCGGAATTATCTTCACTTTTTTCGGGATATCATCCAATCAAAATCATTCATGGATTGTATTGTAATAAAAATTATATGCTTAACGACAACCCTTAAGGCTGTTGTTAGCATTTCCCAATATGGAATTGCCCCTTTAGTTTTCATGTAAAGTTTGCCTTCTAAAAAAAGAATAATTTTACTCCGTATGTATAAATAATTAATGGTTTAATCTTTTAAGTTTTGGTCAAATTATGATTTAGCTTTTCTTGACTTCTTGAAATACTGGCCATTGTAACATCATGCTATCAAACATTAACGCATTGCTAATCTTTATTTTAATGATGGATTTGGAATTCTTTAAAGTTCAAATGAATTTTACCGGTAAAGTTTTTTCACAAACATAACAGTGGGTCTTACTGAAGGACTAGGTTTACTTTATTTTTGAGAATCAACTTTAAGATAAAGTTAATATGAACTTTAGAGAATCTCAATTTCTTACTGATACAAAGTATATATTTTTGATTTTTTTATTTCCTTATGTCTGGATCATTATGTAGTTTATAATTTTCCATACAACATACCGGGTGTCTATGGTACTGGAATAGAACCGAATCGAAACCGGAACCAAAAGAATCAAGAACCGAAAATAAAGAAAATGTGGAACCAAGAATCGTCCCAAGTTTCTTGGTTCGGTTTCGGTACAGGAATTTTCGAGAATTCCCGATGAGAACCAAAGTGTTTAAAAACTTTTTTTTCGTTGTCGATCATTCATAAAGGACATGTTATGACAATACAAACACAAAAAATGTCTCAAATAATGCAAAATATTCATTATTTTATATCAATATGCGGCTATGCGCAAACTCAATAATTTAGTTTATTAATATAAACGAATTTGTCATATACGAACGTATAGTATTATCTCATCAGATTGTAACATGATATCTCTAATAATTAGGATGACAATAAAAAGGAAAAAAATATATGAAAAACACTACTCATGTTGATGATGATATTTGAATTTTTTAATGATATTAGTAATTGTAAAACTAATACTTTGGTGTTATTTGAAATTGATTAAAGGTTAGAGTTTTAATTTATTATGGATTTTTAAATATAAGATTGCTTTTTTGTTACATCTTAGTAATGGGTAGGTTTTTTTTTCTTTCTAAAAAGGCTGCATGTACACAATATCCTAAATAAATAATATAAATTTTCATAATTTCAAAAAAGTCGGTTCTATTCGGGAAAGAACTAGAACCGGACGGTCTCGAACCGAACCGTCTCAAGAACCGAAAATTTGGAATTTTGAAAATCAAGAACCGGATCATGGTTTTAATATACAGTTCGGTTCCTGATTGGTACCGGTACGATTCCTCGGTTCTTTTGGTTCTTCGGTTTTTTTAGACACCATTACTTCGCGCAATGCAATTTACTTTGTATCTTGAGAAACTAATACATGTCTATTGAATAATTTTGTCATTATCGTTCTAAAATAAGTGTCCATATTGACTTTTCAGAGTTAAACTGGTTCAACTTTAACTTTAAATATATTTTGTGTTATATAATACTTGAAGAAAATTATACCAATGAAAATACATAAAAAAACCCAATTCATCCTCCACTATATAAAACAAGCTATCCTAAAATAGTTATCCTTTCCAAAACTCTAAAAAAACTACACCTGTCATTTAATTAGATCTAATGGCCCTTAACAATTTTAGCTTTAAATAATTAAACAGTAACAATATATTTAAAAAGAAAAACGTTTAACAAAATACCCTTCCCACCAGTTATCCCCAAAATTCGTTCATTCCCAAAAAAATCAAACCTAATTCATTATACCTAACAAATTCAATTCTCACTATAACAATTAAAAAAATGTTAATTAAATCAATATTTTCGTTGGATTATTATCAAAAACCATCATCAAATAAGCAGGTGTGTTTTGATTTTTTTATGTTGAATCATTATATTCATTTAAATTCTTGATTCTTAATTAATGTAATAAGAATTATGATTCGGGATGATTTTGTTTTTAAGCAATTAAGATATGTAATGTGATAAGAATTATAATTTGGGGATGATTTTGTTTTTAAGCAATTAAGGTATGTAAAATATTGGTTTAATCACTTTGACTTATGTTCAGACGATTTAATCAATTTTACTTAGGTGCAGATGATATAGTTTATCAAAATTATAGTTTAAATAAAAAAATTTCTGATAAGGGAGCTAATGATGGAATTTCATGTGCATCTAGATAGATAAAGTAAGGGTAATGATGTCATTTTGTTAATATGGTACATAACTTGAACATTAAAGTTTTTTTCTTTATATATCTTTGCTTGAAAATGATTTTGCCAACTAATATGGCATTTAGGATGCCTTATTTTAGCAACTTATTATTATAATAAGCCCTTTTATGTATTAGATGATTAAAGGTCTTTGGATATTGTAGCACCCCTTACTATGTTTTTCTTTGATACTTCTATAGCTGATTTTCCTTTTAACACAAAATGAAGAGAAGATATTGAAAGTTATTGTAGGATAGCACCGCATGCCCTTTTCAAAACAGTTTGCGTGAGTATGAGTGTACACAGGACTTTAAATGGTATTTGTTATTGGGATTTTGGGGTAAAAGGTTATGAAGATAGGTTTTCTTAACTAACTTGATTCGGGCTAGAGATGGGCCTTCTAAACATGATTTTGACATCTCTTTAAATATAGAACCTCATAAAAATTTGGTAAGCGATTAATATGCACCAATCCTCTACTATATAAAACAAGCTATCCTAAAATAGTTATCCTTCCCAAAACTTTAAAAAAACTACACCTGTCATTTAATTAGATCTAATGGCCCTTAACAATTTTAGCTTTATATAATTAAACAGTAACAATATATTTAAAAAGAAAAACGTTTAACAAAATACCCTTCCCACCAGTTATCCCCAAAATTCGTTCATTCCCAAAAAAATTAAACCTAATTCATTATACCTAACAAATTCAATTGTCACTATAACAATTAAAAAATGTTAATTAAATCAATATTTTCCTTGGATTATTATCAAAAACCATCATCGAATAAGCAGGTGTGTTTTGATTTTTTTTTATGTTGAATTATTATATTCATTTAAATTCTTGATTCTTAATTAATGTAATAAGAATTATGATTTGGGATGATTTTGTTTTTAAGCAATTAAGATATGTAATGTGATAAGAATTATAATTTGGGGATGATTTTGTGTTGAGATTAAAAGACTTCAAGATGATTTTTAGAGTTACTACTGCTCAGGTATATATTGATGCTGTCAAGTATAACTTAGTGTTGCTGGTAATACTAATAAAAATTATGCTAAGTAGTTAGTACTGGTAATATAAAAGTTACTACTGCTAGTTACTACTATTAGTATAATTAGTACTGCTAGTATAAAGTTACTGTTGCCAGTTGAAGTTAAGACTGCTCAGAGATGAAGACTGAAAATATACTAAGTCATTACTACTGCTAGTACAAAAGTTAGTACTGCTAGTGTATGTTAGTACTGCTAGTGTAAACTTCTAAGTAGTTAATGCTGCTTGTGATCAGTTTGTGCTGCTGGTTATAAGTTACAACTGCTGAGTGATTACAACTGCTGAAAGGATTAAGCTGACAGAGATGAGATCAATGACTTATCAAAGAAGAGATAAAGATTGATTGGAGAACAAGAATACTTACGAAGATAAGTATTAGTTATTTGTAAAGAAGATATGTATAACTTATTTGTTTAAGAGATTATGTTTATTCATAGAAAAGATCATGATATCTTAGGAAAGTATTGTAAGCCTTGTAGGACTCCTTGGTGTATAAAAGGAGGTCCTAGGGCATAATGTTAGACACACGATTTAGTATTCATAGCTATTTTGTAACTCAATTAGTATTCAATATATTGAAAGTTTAGTAAAGATCTTGTTTTACTGTTTCATTGTTCTTCTTATTACTACAAGCTAGATTCCGCATAGTTTGTGATATTCTCAATCTTAGTTTCTACCATAGTTGTCTTGGATCTATCCAATACAACTAAGCTTTTACAAGCTAAGTAAGATCTGTTCATTGGGATCAACAAGTGGTATCAGAGCTTGTTGAGAAACTCTGAATAAGAAGAACAGTATATCTACATAAGATCTCATAATCAAAGAGAAGATGGAATCACAGTCAGAAACTTCCCAAACAATGTCTATACTAAAACTTCCTATGCTCAAAACTGGAGACTATGATCTCTGGAGAATGAGAATGGAGCAATATCTTACTCACACTGATTATGCTCTTTGGGAGGTTATTATGAATGATGATGCACCTGCTGTAATTGCATCAGCTAATGCTGGTTCTGAAGGTCCTATTCCTCCTAAAACTGTTGAGCAAAAGCTAGCAAGAAAGAATGAATTGAAAGCAAAAAGCACCCTGTTGTTGGCCATTCTTGATGAGCACCTACTGAAGTTTCATGGAATCAAGGATGCTAAGTCATTATGGGAAGCTATCAAGAATAGGTTTGGTGGCAACAAGGAATCAAAGAAGATGCAGAAGACCATTCTCAAGCAGAATTATGAAAACTTTGTTGCATCAAGATCTGGCGGACTGGATAAAACCTATGACAGGTTTTAGAAACTCATCAGCCAATTGGAAATTCATGGTGAAGTTATCTCTTAGGAAGATGCAAATCTGAAGTTGTTGAGAAGTCTACCATCAGCTTGGAACAATATTGCTTTAATCATGAGAAACAAATATGATCTAGACACATTGAGCATGGATGATTTGTACAATAATTTGAAGGTGTATGAAGCTGAGATTAAAGGCCAATCAAGCTCAAGCTCAAATTCTCAGAATGTGGCTTTTGTATCTTCAGAGAACACTAGCAGTACTAATAAAGCAGTTAATACTGCTCATGATGTTTTTACTGCTAGTACACAGGGACAAGTTTCTGCCTCAACCTATGCTGATGATGTCATGTTTTCCTTCTTTGCTAATCAATCTAATAGTACACAACTAGACAATGAAGATTTGGAGCATATTGATACTGATGATCTTGAAGAGATGGATCTCAAATGGCAGGTGGCCATGCTTACCATGAGGGTGAAGAGATTCTTAAAGAAGACATGAAGGAATTTAAATTTCAATGGCAAAGAAACTTTTGGCTTTGATAAGACAAAGGTTGAATGTTACAACTGCCACAGGAGAGGTCACTTTGCTAGAGAATGCATGGCACCAAGGAATCAGGGGAATATAAATGGAGACAATACAAGAAAGATTGTACCAGTGGAGACTCCTACTAATGCCTTGATTGTTACTGATGGGATGGGTTATGATTGGAGCTTTCAGGCTGAAGAAGGTCCCACAGACTTTGCTCTAATGGCCCATTCATCTTCAGGTTCATCTAGTTCATCAAACTCAGATACTGAGGTACATACTTGCTCTAAAGAATGTTTACAATCTTATCAATCACTTCAAAAACAGTATGATCAACAACGTGAGGTTCTTAATAAAGCTAATCTAGAAATAATAGGTTATCAAATGGGATTAGAATCATTAGAAGCTAGGATAGTTGTTCATCAAAAGAATGAAGCTGTTTATGAAGAAGACATTGCATTTTTGAAATATGATGTTAAAGTAAGAGATATTTCTATTACTAAGCTTAAAAATCAGTTAGAAGAGGCTTTAAAAGAAAAAGATGATTTAAAACTTAAACTAGAAAAGTTTGAAACATCTTCTAAGAACCTAACTAAACTGATGAATAGTCAAATAAGTACTAAAGACAAGACTGGTCTTGGTTATGGTGGTCAAATGAATGAAAGTGATTTGAATGATATTCATATGAATAAAAGTAAAGTATTTGAAAGTGCATCTGATAGTAGTGTGAATGAGATTGAAGAGAATAATAATCAAGTAAATAATAGATATAAAGCAGGTGAAGGGTACCATGCAGTTCCTCCTCCCTATACTGGGAACTATATGCCCCCAATACCTGATCTGTCTTTTGCTGGGTTAGATGATTCTGTCTTTAAATCAGCAATGAGTAAAACTGTTACTAGTGTGCCTGAAACTGAAACAAGTGCATCTAAGACTAGTAAGGAGAGTATGGAAAAACCTAAAACTGTTAGGCCTAGTGCTCCTATCATTGAAGAATGGGAGTCTGATAGTGATGATAATTGTGTGATTAGACCTTCAATTGAACAGAATAAACCTAGTTATGCTAAAATCAAATTTATTAAATCAAATGAAAATACTAGGAAGTCTGTTATTGAACAACACACATATAGGCAAGCTAAAAACCTTAGGAAAAGTCAGAGTTCTAGGGGTGATAAAAGAAATTGGAATGGAATGATGACTCAGAAACTAGGGGATGGTTTTGAGTTTAAAAGGAAAGCTTGTTTTGTATGTGGAAGTCTCAACCATTTAATCAAGGACTGTGATTTTCATGACAATAAAATGGTAGAAAAATCAGTGTTGAATAATAAGGGAAGAGTTATTGGTCAAAGGAAAATTAGACCAGTATGGAACAATGCTCAGAGGGTGAACCACCAAAATAAATTGACTCACCCACATCCTAAAAGAAATTTTGTTCCAACTGCAGTCTTAACAAAGTCAAGACAAGTGTCAGTTAATGCTGCTAAGCAAAGCTTTCCTAGAGCAGCAACATCAATTAGTACTGCCAGGCCTGTTAATACTCTTGTCCCTAAACCAAAAGTGAATGATGCAATACCCACAACAAATTCTTTTTTTAAAGCACAATCACCAGTAAAAAGGCCTTTTAATAAAAAATCAGCAGCTAAAACCAATAATTTAAAAAAAAAGTTAATACTGCTAGGTTTAACAATGTAACTACTACTGGGCCAAAGGCAGTAGTTAGTGCTGCTGAGGGAAATAGAGATAATGTTGTTAAGTCCTCAGCATGCTAGATTTGGAGACCAAAAGGAAATGTAATAGACCATATCTTCAAAGACAGTGGATCATACACTCCTAAAAGATTTGACTATGTTGATCCACAAGGCAGACTCAAGTCAGTAATGGCTTGGGTCCCCAAGAGAAACTAATTCTCTTATTTTGAGTGCAGGGTAATCCACAATATGCTTTACAGGATCAAGGGATTTTTGACAGTGGATGCTCTAGACATATGACTGGGAACAAGTTCTACCTATCAGATTATCAAGACATTGATGGTGGATTTGTTGCATTTGGAGGAAATACTAAAGGAGGTAAAATAACTGGAAAAGGTAAAATTAGGACTAGGAAATTAGACTTTGAAGATGTATACTTTGTAAAGGAACTTAAGTTTAATCTTTTCTCTTTCTCACAAATGTGTGACAAGAAAAACAGTGTTCTTTTCACTAAGACTGAATGTCTTGTTCTATCTCCTGACTTTAAGCTACTTGATGAAAGTCAAGTCTTGCTTAAAGTTCCCAGACAGAACAACATGTACAGTTTTGATCTAAAGAATGTTGTTCCTTTAGGAGATTTGACTTGTTTATTTGCAAAGGCTACAATAGATGAGTCTAATTTATGGCATAGAAGGCTTGGTCATATAAACTTTAAAACAATGAACAAACTAGTGAGGGGAAACCTTGTAAGAGGTTTTCCTTCAAAGCTTTTTGAAAATGACCATACATGTGTTGCTTATCAGAAGAGAAAGCAACACAAAGCCTCCTGTAAGACAAAGACAGTGAGCTCTATTTGCAAACCTTTACAATTATTGCACATGGACTTATTTGGCCCAGTTTCTATAAGGAGTATAAATAAAAAGTCTTACTGCCTAGTTGTCACTGATGACTTTAGTAGATTCAGCTGGGTTTTCTTTTTGGCCACTAAGGATGAGACTCCTGAGATCCTTAAGAACTTCATAACTGGCATAGAAAACCAATTAGATCATAAGGTTAAAATAATCAGATGTGACAATGAAACTGAATTCAAGAATAGAATTATGAATGAGTTCTGTGAAATGAAGGGTATTAGGAGGGAATTTAGTGTTGCTAGGACTCCTCGGCAAAATGGTGTTGCTGAAAGGAAAAATAGGACACTAATAGAGGCAGCTAGGACTATGCTAACAGATTCCAAATTACCAACTACCTTTTGGGCTGAAGCAGTTAATACTGCTTGATATGTTCAAAATAGGGTGTTAGTTATCAAGCCTCACAACAAGACCTCTTATGAACTTTTTCTAGGTAGAAAACATGCCTTAAGTTTCATAAGACCATTTGGGTGTCCTGTTACAATTCTAAATACCTTAGATCAACTAGGAAAGTTTGATGGAAAGTCTAATGATGGTTTTTTTTTGTAAGATACTCTATCAATAGTAAAGAATTTAGAGTATTTAACACTAGAACCAGAATTATAAAGGAGAACCTGCACATAAATTTTCTTGAAAACAAACCAAATGTTGCAGGAACTGAACCTAACTGGATGTTTGATATTGATACTTTAACCATGTCTATGAATTATCAACCAGTTTTTGCAGGGAATCAAACTAATGGTAATGCAGGTACCAAAGCAAATATTGATGCAGGACAAGCTGGAATGAATACAGTTCCTGGTCCACAATACGTATTGCTACCATTTTTGACTTCTGATTCTCAAGGTCCAAAGAGCTCAGAAGATGAGTTTGTTAATGATGCTGGTAAAAAGACTAATGTAGAACCAGCAAATGAGGGTGAAAGAAATGGTCAAGAGAAAGAAGGAGGAGCTTCAAATAAAGAAGATGACCAGAATGTGCAAGATTTTAGAGCTGAATTGGATAATTTGCTTGTTCAACAGAAGGAAGTTTATGCTAATAGCACTAATAGACTTAATATTGTTAGTAAACTTAGTGTTGCTGATTCACTGATACTATTTTTTTGGTGATGGTTAGGATGCTGATGATAATCATGAGATAGTCTAAGTTGTTAGTACTGTTAGTTATATTAGTTAGTACTGCTAGTACATTGTTAGTACTGCAAGTATAGTTAACACTGTTAATTGATAGTTAGTGCTGCTAGTCTTATATAGTTAGTACTGCTATTATGATATGCATGAGTTAAATTAGGAATAGATATGCATTATCATTATACGCGTTTTGTAAGCCCATTAGGGTTTCCTTAGTGTATAAAAAAAAACCCTACGGAATAGTTAGAAGATATCACATCATAGTCAGTCTTTCATAGTTTTTTATAGCTTCAAGGTTGTAAACCCTAGCACTATCAAAGAGTGTTCATATTAATATATTAGAGCTTATTGTGTTTTGGTTGTATTCATTGGTTAAACATTCATGACTTATAGCTCTTAGTGGTATAAACTAGATTCCGTATAGTTTATATCATACACTCAAAGTTTCAATCTTAGTACTTTTGGATTTACCCAAGGATACTAAACCTTACATCAAGCTAAGGAGTTCAAGATCTGTTCATTAGGATCAACAATTGGTATCAGAGCTTGTTGTGAAGCTTTAAATAAGAAGAAACAAACAACTCATACTAGATCTAATTCTCTGTGATATATTAGAGGCAAGAACTACTTCTACAACTCTGACTGCAAGAATCCCTATCCTCAACCCAAGAGAATATGATCTCTGGTTAATGAGAATAGAACAATACTTTCTCATGACTGATTAACTGTTGGAGAAACTGAGCAGGAATATAAACCTACTACTGCAGAAGAAAAGTAGTGACAGAGAAAGAGAAATGATAGCTAAGGAAACTCTGTATGATGGCACTCCAAATAAGTGACAACTAAGATTCATTCATACAAAGATGCAAAACTACTCATGGAACCATAGAGAAGAGGTTAGGAGGAAACAAGGAAATCCAAGAAAGATCAGAGAACTCTACTCAAGCAACAATATGAGAACTTTTCAGGATCAAGCTCAGAAACGATGGATCAAACTTTTGACAGGTTGCAAAAACTTATTAGTCAGTTAGAGATCCAAGGTGAAGTTATTACACAAGAAGACATGAACTTAAAACTGTTAAAAAGTCTTCCATCTGAATGGAAGACTCATGCTTTGATCTGGAGAAACAAAGAGGAAATAGAGACCATCAGTTTGGATGACTTGTAAAACAACTTAAAGATATATGAACTTGAACTTGTAGGATCATCAAGTACAAGCCAAAATCCACAAAATGTGGCTTTTGTGTCCTCTAACAGTACTAATAGCAACTGCAACAACAGCACAAATAAAGCAGATAACACTTCTTATGGAGTTAGTGCTGCTCATACTCAATGTAATTCTACATCTGGAGATAACCTTAATGATGCTATAATCAGTGCTTTCCTAGCTAGTCAACCCAACTCTCCTCAACTTGTAAGAGAGGATCTAGAACAAATTGATCCTGATGACTTAGAAGAAATGGATTTACAATGGGAAATGGCCATGCTGACAATTAGAGCTAGGAGATTCACTAGAGGACAGGCAGGAAGTTAGATGTAAATGGTCAAAGAGTTGGATTTGATAGGACTAAAGTGGAGTGCTACAATTGTCATAAATATGGTCACTTTGCAAGAGAATATAGAGCTCCTAGAAATCAGGAAAACAGAGGAAGAGAGAATAATAGAAGAATTGTGACAGTGGAAACTCCCACTGAAAATGCCTTGGTTGCTCAAGATGGAATTGGAGGGTATGACTGGAGCTACCAAGCTGAGGAAGAGCATCCTATAAACTTTGCATTGATGGCACATACATCTTCAGGAAGTTCTTCCAGTTCAGATTCTAAGGTTGATTCTTGTTCTAAATCATGTGTAAAAGCTTATGCTACTCTCAAAAAAAATAGAAATAGTTTGACCTTCAGATTACTAAGGGTCTCAAATTTTAATTTAGTATCTTATTAAGCAGGTTTAAATCAGTAAAGCTAGACGCTAAACTCACTATAAGAAAAATGAGGCTGTGTTTGAAGAAAGCATTATTGTTTTAAAACTTGAAGTCAAACTAAGAGACACTGCTTTAGTTAAAAACAAAAAGAAATTAGAAAAAGCAAAAAAGTGAGAGATGAGTTAAAACTAACATTAGAGAAGTTTCAAAATTCATCTAAATCTTCGAATAATTTGCAAGAAAATCAAGTTATTGACAAGTTTAAAACTGGACTAGGATATAATGCAACTTCTTCTACTATAGCTTCTCTTGCAGTAGAAAGCTTTGTGAATTCATTTGAGATGTTAGAAAATCAGGAGAATAATAAGTCCAAATCTGATAAGGGATATCATGTAGTTCCCCCACCTTTTACAGGGAACTTCATTCCCTTCAAACCTGATCTAACGTTTATGGATGAAATAGTTGAAAGTGAGAATATGGATGTTATTCATTATTCTATTGTTACATCCCTAAGTAATGGTAAGAAAGTTGAGTCAAATCATGAGTCCGCTGATGTAAAAAAATGGTGATGCAGTAGAACCTAAAACTGTTAGGAAGAACAGCTTTGGACCTCCAGTCATTGAGGATTGGAATTCTGATGATGATAGTGAGGTAACCTAGCATTGAAAAGACAAAATCTGTTAAGACTGTTAGGGAAACAGATGCTGCTAAACAAAATCCTAGAGGGAACCAAAGAAATTGGAACAATCTTATGTCCCAAAGACTAGGAAATGATTTTAAAATGACAAATAAAGCTTGTTATACTTGTGGCAGTTTTGAGCATCTACATTATGTTTGTGATAAAAAGGTTGCAAGGCATGCATGGAACAACTCAAGAAGGGTGAATCACAAAAACTTTTCTAATAAAATGACTCACCCTCACCCTAAAAGAAGCTTTGTTCCACAAGCAGTCTTAACTAGGTCAGGGAAACTTAGTACTGCTAGTGCAGTAGTTAATATTGTTAGATCAGTTAATACTGCTAACACAAAAGCAGTTAATACTGCTAGACCAGTTAATACTACTGCATCAAAACAAACTGTGAATCATCCTAGACCTTTAAATAATACTTTCAAAAGAGGATATTCACAAAGTTCAAGGCCTTTTAACAGATATTTTGCAAACAAGAATAGTATTACCAAATCAAATGTGAATACTGTTAGTGTAAAACATACTACTGCTAGAGATAGAGCAGTAGTAAGAAATAAGGATAAAAGGGCTAATGTTGTTAAGGCCTCAGCATGCTGGGTTTGGAAAGCCAAAAACAGCAGTGCATCAACCACATTTAAGAAATATTCTTACATTGATGCACGAGGCAGATCCAAGTCTATAATGGCTTGGATCCCCAAAAAGGTCTAAATCTCTTATTTTATGTGCAGGACAACCCACAACAAAAGGAGTATAAGGAAAAATCAGTTATTGACAGTGGTTGTTCCATGCACATGACAGAAAACAAGGGCTATCTTGATGAATATGAAGATTATGATGGTGGTTTAGTTTCCTTTGGTGATGGTAAAGGCAGAATATCTGGTAAAGGTAAAATCAAAACATGAACACTGGATTTTGAGGATGTGTACTTCTGTAAGGAGCTTAAGTATAATCTGTTTAGTGTGTCATAAATTTGTGACAAAAAGAACAATGTTCTTTTTACAGACACTGAATGTCTTGTCCTATCTTCTGACTTTAAGCTTCTTGATGAAAGTCAAGTATTGCTGAAAGTTCCAAAAAAAGATAACATATACAGTGTTGACCTAAAGAGTGTTGTTCCCACTGGAGATTTAACTTGTCTCATTGCTAAGGCCACAATTGATGAATCCAATACATGGCATAGGAGGTTTGGGCACATAAATTTTAAAACAATGAATAAACTTGTGAAGGGAAACCTTGTCAAAGGTTTACCTTCAAAGATTTTTGAAAATGATCATTCTTGTGTTGCTTGTCAGAAAGGAAAGCAACACAAAGCCTCCTATAAAACCAAGCTTGTTAATTCAATCAACAAACCCTTACATATGCTTCATATGGACTTGTTTGGTCCTACACATGTTAAGAGTTTAATAAAGAAGTCTTATTGCCTAGTAGTCACTGATGACTTTAGTATATATTCTTGGGTATTCTTTTTGGCCACTAAAGATGACACTAGTAGGATTCTAAAGACCTTCATAACAGAAATAGAAAATCAACTAGATCATAAAGTAAAAGTTATCATGAGTGACAATGGAACTGAGTTTAAGAATAGTATAATGAACTAGTTTTATGAAATAAAGGGAATTAAGAGGGAATTCAGTATGGCTAGGACTCTTCAGCAGAATGGGGTAGCTGAAAAGAAGAATAGAACACTGATAGAGGCTGCAAGAACCATGTTAGTAGACTCTAAGTTTCCAACCACCTTTTGGGCAGAAGCAGTTAATACTGATTGTTATGTGCTAAATAGGGTCTTAGTCATTAAGCCTCATAATAAGATACCTTATGAACTAATTCATGGAAGACCTCCACTGATAGACTTCATGAAACCTTTTGGGTGTCCTGTTACCATCTTAAATACCTGGGATTATCTAGGCAAGTTTGATGCTAAAGCTGAAGAGGGATATTTTGTTGGATATTCTATGGTTAGTAAAGCTATGAGAGTTTTTAACCAGAGGACCAGGATTGTTGAAGAAACCTTAAACATTAGATTTCTTAAAAATACACCTAATGTGAAAGGAAATAGACCAGACTGGCTTTTTGATGTTGATACTTTGACAATATCTATGAACTATGTGCCAGTTGTTGCAGGGAACAAAACTAATGGTATTGCAGGAACCAAAGATAACATTGTTGCAGGTCAAGCTCAAAAGGAAAAAGAACCTAAACAAGAATACATCCTAATACCTTTATGCACAACTGATCCTTTAATCTCTCAAGGTCCTAAGGATAGTGAAGGGGATACTATTGTGAGTTAAATTTATAATTATATTAATATAGTATTACGATGATTATAAAGATTTAGTGACAAAAAACATCCAAAATGCCATGGGAGGAAGGAATACTCAGATATGTGACAGTTTAGTGACAGATAAAGTGTCGCTAAATGTTATGGGAGGAAGGAGAAAACGAATTAGTGATTGATTCGTGACAGAAAAAGTGTCGCTAAAAAGTGTCGTTTGAAAATTAAAAAAATTAAGTATTAGTAATACTTCCGCTAGTAGTATTGCTGCTGTTGTGCTCATGTAATGAAACTGGAGTTAATATATTCGTGAAGATTAGTAGTGCTATTGGAAACTAAGGTAACTAAAAGTTTCTACTGACAGTTGATACTTTATACTGCCAAAGGAAAATGCAATATTGGTACTGCTTGTTGATTACTACTGCCAACGAAGAGTTAATACTGCCAGGTTCGTGTTTAATGATGTTGTTGGAAGCAGTGTTACGTTTCTACTGCTAGGGATCATATACAGGTTAATACTGCACTTTCTACTAATTTTATTGGTTACTACTGCTTTATTTAAATAGTAGTATATACTTTCTACTACTAGCTTTACCCGATATTAGATAACACTTAATTTTGGATCTCGGATAACACACAGAAGGTTATGATTTTAAATGTTCTTAAACGTTTAAAAGGCTTGTTTTTGGATTTATTATGTTAATTGGTTATGAAGAGGATTATTTATCACTTAATTGAAGTTGAAGTGGAGTTTTTCGGATGCGTGTTCTTATCATATCTTAAAGTGGGTGTTACACTTTAAAGATAACTTGTTCGTTCTTAGAAACGGTGTGACGAAGACTTGTCAAAATCTAGCAAAGGTGTGTGATTTTTCTTATGTTGCTCAATGCTCACATTTGCTATCACTTAGTATGTGTCTCATAGAAGATGAAGATTTTTGTCAAGAGGTTGCGATCTACTTATATTTCACAAATTTATTTATAAGTTTGATGTCACATGGATAGTACAAGATATAAGACACAAGTTTGGGTTATTCTACTTTAACATCAAGTTTGTTATACTTAGTTTTCTTCTTCAATGATCATTACATAAAGCCTACAGAATTGAAGATTCAAGAAATGGTTAACATATGGGTTTCAAGGGAAGCTTATTGCTAAAATGTTTAACCATTTACATGTGGTATTGAGGTGAAGGTTTTTACTACTGCTAGTCATTCTTACTACTGCTAGTGTGGGGTGAAGGTTTTTACTACTGCTAGTCATTATTACTACTGCTAGTGTGAGTTTCTACTACTCAAGTTCATTTTTCATATTGTGCTTAATGATGGGTAATTTGAGGAGTTAGAAGGCTTGGATTAGAAGTGTGATATTGGTTTGTAGTGGTCAAGATCAAAGTTGATTATATTCATATGTCCCCTATTGGATTATGACAAAAAGGGGAAGAAGATGTTAACAGGTACAATTGGCAACTTGTAGATCCTTGATGTAGCAATGTATAAAGGAAATCTACTTAAAGGGAAGTTTTGTTTCATTTAGGGAGATGATCACATCTCAACTTCAGGGGAAGCTTTGGCTTTATGATTAAGTTCATACACGACTTTGTTTGTTTTGTCATCATCAAATAGGGGAAGATTGTTGGGAATTATTGATTTAATGAGACAAAATAAATAAAAGAAAGAAACATAAGGACTAAATCTAGCAGATTGGAATTCTACAAGCTGGTGGAGAATTATGGAAGATTTGGTCAAAGATATCAAAAGATGAAGATCTCCTTAAGAAGATAAAGATAACAGAAGATATTTCTTAATGTTTAAAAGATTTACTTGTTTATATCTTTATGTTAACTTCCATTGTAAGTCATGATCTCTTTATATAAAGAGATCATAGACACATAGTTTTAGCATCGAGAAAAGTGTGTGTACACAGAAAAACGTATGTGTGTGTGCAAGAGTTAGAGATGTAGACGTCTATAGTGGTGATGTAGCCTCAAGGTAATCAAGGTTTTCCTTGATCCCTGTTACTGTTAGAGATAGGTAAATGTATTAATCTGATCAAATAATATTGAGGCTTGGTGGAAACATTTAATAATAAAACCTTGTTTGATAATATAATGTTCTTTATTATTCCGATGCGTATTTATATTAGCAAAAAACAAATCTTATGGTCCTATTAACGATCTTCAACAATTGGTATCAGAGCCTCATGGCTCTTGATCTAGGGTTTATACAAGGTTTTGTTCGTGCTTTATTTTCTGTTTTTCAATAATTGGTGAATTCTGAAAAGCTAGGGTTTGTCACCAAACCCTAATACGGAAAACAGAATATAAGGTCTATGGTTTTTGCTGTTAAAGTCACAACATCCAGAAGGTTAAAGAATAGACACTATGGTCTTATTTCTGATAGCAACAGGTTGATGGTTTGAGGTTTATACAACAAGCTTTAAAGAAGCAGCAGGTAGCTTCATGATCATGGTATATGGATCTCTCTTGATATGTGATTTCTTGGTTGACAGGTAAAATAGCAGTTTGTGATGTGATCGGTTATGAAAACCCTAACATGTAGGGTTTATATGCTAGTACTGCTATTAGGTTCTTTGATGATTGCATTTGGGCCTGCTCAACAAATTCATTTGTAGAGTTTTTGGTAAGTGGTTTTGATTTACAGAATTTAGTACTCATGGATCTGTTGTTGTTTATACTGCTCATGTTTTGGATATGCTGTAAGCATACATGATTAAGGCTGCTCATATATTGGTGTATGTGTTTGGATGTAGACTGCTAGTTTTAACACAAGAATAGAGTCGAGAGTAATGGTTTGGAATGGACTGGTAATGTTTAATAGAAACTTAGTACTGCTCGTCCAAAGATATGTTTATACTGTTTGTTACAAGTTAATACTGTCAAGAGTAATCTGATTAGTGATGAATCAGTAACAGATTTGTGACAGAAAAAGCATCACAAAATGCCATGGGAGGAAGGAGTACTCAGATCTGTGATAGATAAAGTGTCGCTAAATGTTATGGGAGGAAGGAGAAAATGAATTAGTGACAGATTCGTGAAAGAAAAAGTGTCGCTAAAAAGTGTCGTCTAGATACTTAAAAAAATTAGTATTAGTACTGCTTCGCTATTAGGTATTGTTGATGCTGTGCTCATGTAATGAAACTGGAGTTAATGTATTCGTGAAGATTAGTAGTGCTATTGGAAACTAAGGTAACTAAAAGTTTCTACTGCCAGTTGATACTTTATACTGCCAAAGGAAAATGCAATATTGGTACTGCTTGTTGATTACTACTGCCAACGAAGAGTTAATACTGCCAGGTTCATGTTTAATGCTGCTGTTGGAAGCCGTGTTACGTTTCTATTGCTAGGGATCATATACAGGTTAATGCTGCAGTTTCAATTGATTTTATTGGTTACTACTGCTTTATTTAAACAGTAGTATATACCTTCTACTGCTAGCTTTACCCGTTATTGGATAACACTTAATTTTGGATCTCGAATAACACACACAGAAGGTTAAGATTTTAAATGTTCTTAAACGTTTAAAAGGCTCGTTTTTGGATTTATTGGGTTAATTGGTTACGAAGAGGATTATTTACCACTTATTTGAAGTTGAAGTGGAGTTTTTTGGATGCGTGTTCTTATCATATCTTAAAGTGGGTGTTACACTTTAAAGATAACTTGTTCGTGCTTAGAAACGGTGTGACGAAGACTTGTCAAAATCTAGCAAAGGTGCGTGATTTTTCTTATGGTGCTCAATGCTCACATTTGCTATCACTTAGTATGTGTCTCATAGAAGATGAGGATTTTTGTCAAGAGGTTGCGATCTACTTATATATCACATATTTATTTATAAGTTTGACATCACGTGGATAGTACAAGATATAAGACACAAGTTTAGGTTATTCTACTTCAACATCAAGTTTGTTATACTAGTTTTCTTCATCAGTGATCATTACATAGAGCCTACAGAATTGAAGATTGAGAAAATGGTTAACATATGGGTTTCAGGGGAAGCTTATTGCTAAAATGTTTAACCATTTACATGTGGTATTCAGGTGAAGGTTTTTACTACTGCTAGTCATTATTACTACTGCTAGTGTGGGGTGAAGGTTTTTACTACTGATAGTCATTATTACTATTGCTAGTGTGAGTTTCTACTACTCAATTTCATTTTTCATATTGTGCTTAATGGTGAGTAATTTGAGGAGTTAGAAGGCTTAGATTAGAAGTGTGATATTGGTTTGTAGTGGTCAAGATCAAAGTTGATTATATACATATGTCCCCTATTGGATTATGACAAAAAAAGGAAGAAGATGTTAACAGGTACAATTGGGAACTTGTAGATCCTTGATGTGACATGGTACAAAGGAAATCTACTTAAAGGGAAATTTTGTTTCATTCAGGGAGATGATCACATCTCAACTTCAGGGGAAGCTTTGGCTTTATGATGAAGTTCGTACACGACTTTGTTTGTTTTGTCATCATCAAATAGGGGAAGATTGTTAGGAATTATTGATTTGATGGGACAAAATAAATAAAAGAATGAAACATAAGATAAATCTACAATTGGAATTCCGACAAGCTGTGAGAAGTATGGAAGATTGGTCAAAGATACAGAAAGATGAAGATCTCCATAAGAAGATAAAGATAAACAAAGTATTCTTAATGTTTAAAATATTTCCTTGTTTATATCTTTAGTTAACTTCCATGTAATCATGATCTCTCTATAAAAGTGAACATAGAAACATAGTTAGCAACCAAAAAGGTGTGACATAGAAACACGTGTGGTGTGTGCAAGATTAGAGATGTAGACGTCTATAGTGGTGATGTAGCCTCAAGGTAATCAAGGTTTTCCTTGATCCTTGTTACTGTTAGCGATAGGTAAATGTATTATTCTGATCAAATAATATTAAGGCTTGGTGGAAACGTTTAATGATAAAACCTTGTTTGATAATATACTGTTCTTTATTATTCCAATGCGTATATATATTATCTGTAAAACATATCCTAGATGGGCTTTAACGATCTTCAACAGTTGGTATCAGAGCCTCATGGCTCTTGATCTAGGGTTTATACAAGGTTTTGTTCGTGCTTTATTTTATGCTTTTTAATAATTGGTGAATTCTAAAAAGCTTGGGTTTGTCACCAAACCCTAATACGGAAAACAGAATATAAGGTCTATGGTTTTTGCTGTTAAAGTCACAACATCCAGAAGGTTAAAGAATAGACACTATGGTCTTGTTTCTGATAGCAACAGGTTGATGGTTTTAGGTTTATACAACAAGCTTTAAAGAAGCAGTAGGTAGCTTCATGATCGTGGTATATGGATCTCTTTTGATATGTGATTTCTTGGTTGACAGGTAAAATAGCAGTTTGTGATGTGATCGGTTATGAAAACCCTAATATGTAGGTATAATGCTAAACTGGCTATTAGGTTCTTTGATGATTGCATTTGGGCCTGCTCAACAAATTCATTTGTAGAGTTTCTGGTAAGTGGTTTTGATTTACAGAATTTAGTACTCATGGATCTGTTGTTGTTTATACTGCTCATGTTTTGGATCTGCTGTAAGCATACATGATTAAGGCTGCTCTAGATGGTGTAATGTGTTTGGATGTGGACTGCTAGTTTTAACACAAGAATAGAGTCGAGAGTAATGGTTTGGAATGGACTGGTAATGTTCAATAGAAACTTAGTACTGCTCGTCTAAAGATATGTTTATACTGTTTGTTACAAGTTAATACTGTCAAGAGTAATCTGATTAGTGATGAATCAGTAACAAATTTGTGACAGAAAAAGCGTCGCAAAATGCCATGGGAGGAAGGAGTACTCAGATCTGTGACAATTTAGTGACAGATAAAGTGTCGCTAAATGTTATGGGAGGAAGGAGAAAATGAATTAGTGACAGATTCGTGACAGAAAAAGTGTCGCTAAAAAGTGTCGTCTGGATACTTAAAAAAATTAGTATTAATACTGCTTCGCTATTAGGTATTGTGTCTGCTGTGCTCATGTAATGAAACTGGAGTTAATGTATTCGTGAAGATTAGTAGTGCTATTGGAAACTAAAGTAACTAAATGTTTCTACTGCCAGTTGATACTTTATACTGCCAAAGGAAAATGCAATATTGGTACTGCTTGTTGATTACTACTGCCAACGAAGAGTTAATACTGCCAGGTTCGTGTTTAATGTTGCTATTGGAAGCAGTGTTACGTTTCTACTGCTAGGGATCATATACATGTTAATGTTGCAGTTTCAACTGATTTTATTGGTTACTACTGCTTTATTTTAACAGTAGTATATACTTTCTACTGCTAGCTTTACCCGATATTGGATAACACTTAATTTTAGATATCGAATAACACACACAGAAGGTTATGATTTTAAATGTTCTTAAACGTTTAAAAGGCTCGTTTTTTTATTTATTGGGTTAATTGGTTACGAAGAGGATTATTTATCACTTATTTGAAGTTGAAGTGGAGTTTTTCGGATGCGTGTTCTGATCATATCCTAAAGTGGGTGTTACACTTTAAAGATAACTTGTTCGTGCTTAGAAATGGTGTGACGAAGACTAGTCAAAATAACCATTTACATGTGGTATTGAGGTGAAGGTTTTTACTACTGCTAGTCATTATTACTATTGCTAGTGTGGGGTGAAAGTTTTTACTACTGCTAGTCATTATTACTACTGCTAGTGTGAGTTTCTACTACTCAAGTTCATTTTTCTTATTGTGCTTAATGGTGGGTAATTTGAGGAGTTAGAAGGCTTGGATTAGAAGTGTGATATTGGTTTGTAGTGGTCAAGATCAAAGTTGATTATATTCATATGCCCCTTATTAGATTATGACAAAAAAGGGGAATAAGATGTTAACAGGTACAATTGGTAACTTGTAGATCTTTGATGTGGCATGGCACAAAGGAAATCTACTTAAAGGGAAGTTTTGTTTCATTCAGGGAGATGATCACATCTCAACTTCAGGGGAAGCTTTGGCTTTATGATGAAGTTTGTACACAACTTTATTTGTTTTGTTATCATCAAATAGGGGAAGATTGTTGGGAATTATTGATTTGATGAGACAAAATAAATAAAAGAATGAAACATAAGGACTAAATCTAGCAGATTGGAATTCTACAAGCTGGTGGAGAATTATGGAAGATTTGGTCAAAGATATCAAAAGATGAAGATCTCCTTAAGAAGATAAAGATAACAGAAGATATTTCTTAATGTTTAAAAGATTTTCTTGTTTATATCTTTATGTTAACTTCCATTGTAAGTCATGATCTCTCTATATAAAGAGATCATAGAAACATAGTTTTAGCATCCAGAAAAGTGTGTGTACATAGAAAAACGTGTGTGTGTGCAAGAGTTAGAGATGTAGACGTCTATAGTGGTGATGTAGCCTCAAGGTAATCAAGGTTTTCCTTGATCCTTGTTACTGTTAGCGATAGGTAAATGTATTATTCTGATCAAATAATATTAAGGCTTGGTGGAAACGTTTAATGATAAAACCTTGTTTGATAATATACTGTTCTTTATTATTCCAATGCGTATATATATTATCTGTAAAACATATCCTAGATGGGCTTTAACGATCTTCAACAGTTGGTATCAGAGCCTCATGGCTCTTGACTAGGTTTATAGCAAGGTTTTTCGTGCTTTATTTATGCTTTTTAATAATTAGGTCGAATTACTAAAAAGCTAGGTTTGTCACCAAACCCTAATACGGAAAACAGAATATAAGGTCTATGGTTTTTGCTGTTAAAGTCACAACATCCAGAAGGTTAAAGAATAGACACTATGGTCTTGTTTCTGATAGCAACAGGTTGATGGTTTTAGGTTTATACAACAAGCTTTAAAGAAGCAGTAGGTAGCTTCATGATCGTGGTATATGGATCTCTTTTGATATGTGATTTCTTGGTTGACAGGTAAAATAGCAGTTTGTGATGTGATCGGTTATGAAAACCCTAATATGTAGGGTTTATATGCTAGTACTGCTATTAGGTTCTTTGATGATTGCATTTGGGCCTGCTCAACAAATTCCATGTTTTAAGATTTCTGGTAAGTGGTTTTGATTTACAGAATTTAGTACTCATGGATCTGTTGTTGTTTATACTGCTCATGTTTTGGATCTGCTGTAAGCATACATGATTAAGGCTGCTCATATATTGGTGTATGTGTTTGGATGTGGACTGCTAGTTTTAACACAAGAATAGAGTCGAGAGTAATGGTTTGGAATGGACTGGTAATGTTCAATAGAAACTTAGTACTGCTCGTCTAAAGATATGTTTATACTGTTTGTTACAAGTTAATACTGTCAAGAGTAATCTGATTAGTGATGAATCAGTAACAAATTTGTGACAGAAAAAGCGTCGCAAAATGCCATGGGAGGAAGGAGTACTCAGATCTGTGACAATTTAGTGACAGATAAAGTGTCGCTAAATGTTATGGGAGGAAGGAGAAAATGAATTAGTGACAGATTCGTGACAGAAAAAAGTGTCGCTAAAAGTGGTCGTCTGGATACTAAAAAAATTAGTATTAAATACTGCGCCGCATAGGTATTGTGTCTCTGTTCGCTTGTAAAACCCGGGAGTTAATGTATTCGTGAAGATTAGTAGTGCATGGATCCTATGGCTTCATGGGTGGTCCATCGACTCCCGGTGATCCTATGTCTGATAAGCCCTCAAACGGGCTGGATACCTCCGTGTATGTGACTGTAGAATCCTTCGAATCTGACATGACATTATCTGAAAATCAAAAGTAGCTTATATAAGTATTTAATATAACTTTTATCGTAATATACGTACTATATGTAAACACGTATATCAATCATGAATGCATCCAGTCTAACCAACTAATGCAACAAGTAGTGTATGTATGTATGTCCCGTTATGAATGCAAAATTTTAAAATGGTTATAGTCCAACAAAAACATTTTGACCTGGTTCTCTATAACCTTGGCTCTTGATACCAATATGTAACACCTCTATAGGACTGAGGGTGGTACATCATAGATCAATAGCACGAGATATATAAGAACGACTATTAAAAGAGTCGTTTAAAACTGATATATTGGATTTAGCAAAGTGTTGCTACAAAAGCCCGAAGCTTTACTTGTTAATTGTTCAAAATATAAGCTTTTAGTTCATAACAAATATCCTAAAGTGCAATGCAACTAAATCTTTATGCATGTGACATCAAAAATATAAGACCACCAATGTATCTCTTGCACCTCGTACCTTATTGACCTCCTGAAAAACATTGCTTTAAAACGTCAACATAATGTTGAGTGAATTCATAGATTTATAAATATATAATGTAGGAACGCAATATTTCCCCATGATAATGCAACAGATGCAGACATCATAAAATGTAATTACGTTTCCCTAAGCTCATGACACTGAAGCTCGACATGTATGAAATGCAATATAAATTGCCAACCTTGCCCGTGATGATGTTCTAACCTGCAACATCTTATGTCCGACATGGTATACGTTCGTTTGTCCAGTGATAGCTAATCACCCAAACAGGGATGTCAATCCTAGTAGATCTATTTATAACATTCGCGCTCACAACCAATAATTGGTATTTTAAGATAATGGGCTCAGAAAGGGTTATCGCTACTTAGGCAAACACGTAATCAAGTTAAAATGTACACTTGCGTCCTATTTGTAAAACATGCATATGTTTCTCACCCCAAAACTTATAAATCAGTGTAAATGTAAAACGTGGGGCTATGAACTCACCTTGAGTTAATGAATATCAAGATATCATAGAAATTGCGTCAGATAAACGCCGAATGCAACCTAATTAATTATAGGCCGTATAAGTATTAAGCACTTTGAATAACTACTACCATATATAATTTTATATAGCTACATCACCATCTAATTGCGTTTGCGAAAACATAATTATAAAATAAAAACGTTTATAAATATTACTTTAGTAAAAACGGCGTAACTTTCCCGTTTTAAGCCCGTTTGGTATGTTTCTTACGTCCACGCTATATTACATTTTCATGTTTTGAGTCCTCTGATGAACAGTAACTTTTACTGTTCATAGTTTATAAAATTATTTTTATAAACTTTAATTTCCGTAAACTTGCAAAATTCATAACTCTTTCGTTATTGATCAAAAAATTATGATTCTTAATGTTTTGGAATCCTAAAAGTATGTATTATCTGAGAAAAATAGCCAATATTATATGTCAGATGTATTTGTAACTTGTTTTTATAAAATTTCTTTTATGAACCCGTTTATTAACGTATAACTTGTAAACCACGTATCTCCGTTATAAAGCGGATTTTTAAGTTTCTTATATGGTTGGAATCCTCATGAGATGTACTATTTTATAAAAATATAAAATAAATAAGTTATATGTCGAATTTGATCAGACCCTTTTGGTCATTTTGATAAAAATATGTTTAAAACTTAATTTTATACCTTTTTAGTTTAGTACACTTGTTACAAGTCCATTACAACACTTAATATCTCATGTCTTAGATTACTAGGGTCCTTAGTCCATGATTAGTCCATATATTATCCAAAAATCATCATATCTAAATGTGTACATACTCATTTGTTCATTAACTTTCATAAGTATACATTTTAGGTGACTTGTTTATATAAGCTTTTTATACATAAGCCATACTTGTACATCACTTATACATCCATTATAACATGATATGAACATTCATACAACATATATAAAAGTTTACCAAATCATAAACAAGTGTAAAAATCCATTTTTCATGTAGATAAGTTCCTTAGATGGTGATTAACTACACAAACATTATATATGCATAAAATCATGAAAATAAAGAGATTAAGAGTTTTAGATAACCTTAATATGAACTGTGGTGATGAACAACACAATCTAAACCCTAGTTTAGATGACAAACCTAAGCTTACAACACATTGAAAACCCTAACTTCAACAAAACCCTAATCTTGAACCTTCTTGCTTTAACACTTGTAAACTTTAAACAAACCTTCTAAACACCTTAGGCTATCTTAGATATGATGTAGGAATGTGTGTAAATGTTGTAAATAAATTTT
>BQNB010029112.1:0-56034 GCA_026074375.1 Tanacetum coccineum
TAGTTGTATTTTCTTTGCTATAAAAGCCTTGTAAGCCCATTGTGGCAATTCAGTTTTTAAGTTAGTTTTTAAGTAGTTTTCAGTGAGTCTTTAAAGTAGTTTAAAGTAATTTTAAGTTAATTTTCTTTTATGCACTTGTAATTTTCAGTTTTAATGAAAAATTAAGCTATTTTTACTCAATAAGCTCTCAATAAGCTCATTAGAGCTTATTCTTGTTAATAAGCTCTAATTCAGTTTAAAACTTGTTATAAGCTCTTAAATACTGTTTTTATTTGAATTTAGTTCATAAATGTTCATTTGAGTTCATGTTGGAAGCTATTTGGAGTAATAAGCCACAAAGAGCTTATTGAGCTTTTAGCTCAGGGAATAGAGGCAAGGGCCACTTAGGTGTATGTTTTTAAGCCACTCACTCAGAAAGAGTGGCTTTGGTTCTGAGACAACAAATTTCTCAGGTTTAATTTCTTAAGTTTCATTTTAGCTTAATTCTAGCTTTTACATTTGCTTATTTCTATTCAAATTTTGTTAAATTCTTTTCAAACTTGTTTGTTTAGGTTTAATCTCTAGCTGTTTTCAGTTTTCATTGGATTAAATTTGTGTAAGCTTAGTTTCTCTTTTAAAACTTAAATATTAGTGTATTAAGCTAGTAGAGAAACTAGCTTAATCTCATTAATAAGCTGTTACTTTTAGTGTTAAAATAGTTTAAGTAGGTCAATATAAGTAGAAGTAGATAAAAAGTTTAAGCTGTTTTAGCTTTTAGATAGATTTTGAGTGCACTTAGTTTTGACAGCTTTACATAAAGGGGTGTTTGGGATAACTATGAAAATGGGTCAAAATGGTTTTTTCCATGGGTTGAGGTATGTTGGTTAACTTTAGCTTAAGTTTTTAAGCAATTTTAAGCTGTTTTTAAAAAGTTTTTAGTTTGAAAGTGGTGTTTCAAAGTTTTTAAATCCATTGTCAAATCTGTGAGAATTTTAGGAAATCCCCAAGTGCTCATTTAGATAAGCACTTGAGAAGTGTGAGTTTAAGATTCAAAAAGTGTGTATTTTGTGTGTAAAAAAGGGCTGTCAAAAGCCCTTTGTCCTTTGACTTTGGTAAATCAAAGTTCACCAAATCCTTTGGTCACAGTTTTTAAAAAACCCCACAACCCTTTTTCACCACCAAAAATAAGCAAGTAAAAATGATTTTTAGAGGCTGAAAATTGGTGCACAAGCCCATTTGCTATAATACTCAATCTGTTTAAGCTTATTTTATTGTTTAGAGCTTATTTGACAGCTTTTAACAAGCTGTCAAGTAAGCTACTTCAGTTTAGCTTAAATCTCCCCTGGTGCAAAGGGGAGATTTCAAGCTCCTTTTTCTTTGTCATTTAGTGTTCTTAAGCCCAAGTTTTTGGCTTATTTTAAGAGTTCATAAGCTCTTAGATAAGCCCTCAAAGTTTCAGACTTTGGTGAGCTTATTTGTTGGCTTATTTTTAAGCCAAAACTTGCCTTTTGACTGTTTTAGCATAACTTAGTTGTAGGGACAGCTTATTTTATTTTAGGCTTATTTAGCTTATGCCATTAAGCTCATTTTAGCTCTCAATAGCTTTTTAGGTTAGGTTAGATAGTTAGTTTGCTTATTTCCCTTTAGCTAGCTTATTTGAATTCCCATTTTAGCTTCTTAGCCCTTTAAGCTTGCTTGTTTTAAGCTCCCTGTCATAATAAGCTGTTACAGCTTATTAGGCCTTAAGCCTTTAGACTTTTAAGCTTATTTAGATTAGTTTAGCCCATCTCAGCTTATTTTAGCCTTGATCCTAGCTTATTTCGACCCTAAGTCCAAAAAGACTTAGCATTTTCCTTGTTTTTAAGCCCTTAAGCTTTCTGTCCACTTTAAGCTTGTTTATAAGCTTATTGAGTGCTTTTCGTGAAAAGTTGTAGAAGACAAAGTTGTTAAGCCCCACGAGCTTAACAACTTTGCTTCTTTTTTAAGCCATTTTAGCTTGCTGTCAACTTTAAGCTTATTTTTAAGCTTATTCTTTTGATAAAAGTGAAAAGTGCATTTGTTAAAGTTGTGTAGTATAAGCCCCTTAATAAGTTTGTAGTTTTAAGTTTTAGCTGAAAATCATTTTTTAATAAGTCAAAAATAAGCTGAAATCGTAGGGTTTATTTTGTATATAGTTGATAGTTCAAGGTTAACTATTTTCATTGTAGTGTAAATTCTAGATATTTTGCCCGCCTACCTTTTAGTTTCATTTCTTACAATTTCTACCCTAGAGTTTTAAAAAAAAAAAAAAATAAAAGGGGAAGATACTTGGTCCGGGTGAGCAAGACTCGAACCCGGGACCAAGCAATACATCCCCTTTATACCAACACCACTTACCACTGCGCCCTTGGGTCTTTTTCGTTAAAGACTCAAGGGGCTTTGTATTTATACACGTTTTAGGCTAATAAGCCTAATAAGCTGTATTTTTTATAATTTAATTTAGTTAAAAGTTTATTTAATTCATAAAAAATACAAAAATTATCAAAAAAATATTTTGCTTTTTTAGAAAATTTTCTTTTGTCATCTAGTTTGTAGGAAAAATATAAAATTTTTCGTAGGGTCATTTTTATAACTTTTCATCTTTTAAAGAACGGGTCCGGGTACGGGATTTTGTTTTGACTCGTTTTTGGGTCAAACGAACTCCGTTTTCGGTCTAGTCTTTTTCATTCTTCGTTATTTGGTCCATAGAGTAGTTTAGAAGCGAAAATTTCTTCGTAGGCTTATTTTTAAAGATTTTAGGTTTTCCCCCTTTTGTTCGGGATTCGGGCCTTCGTTTTCTAGTTTAATTTCGTAATTTCTAGGTTTTTCTTAAACGTTTTAGTCCGTTATTATCTAATTTGACTTTTTCAACTTCCCAAACTCATTCCTTCCTTCAAACTCAAATCTTCGATCGTATCGATTTACCATTCCAGCCTCGTTGGGGATTTACGACCCGGGAAAGCTCTATACTACTTCTCGGTATCATTGATTGTTGGTTTTTACACTTCTTTATATATTTTATATTTTATTATATATTATATATATTTACGGTGTGAATCCGGCACGATCAATTTTTGGCGCCGTTGCCGGGGAGGCTGTGCAACCGTTTATCGTTACACTAGTTCAGGAGTTGCTTACAAACATCAATAAAACCTGCCCTAGTGTCAACAATACTGATGGAAAAATAGTGGCTGTGACCCCAAAGAAGACAAAAGAGTTAGATTCACTGAGCCTGTCACATCCTCAGGAAACACAATTACAAAAACAACCTCTACATCAAACCTAGTTTCTAACAAACCTATGTTGTCTTATACAGGAGAAAACCGTCTACTAGTGCTAACGGATCACAGCCTTCAGGCAATACAAAGAAAGATAAGATTCGCCAAACACCAAGTGGTACTCAGAAGAATAAAGTAGAAACCCACCCTAGGAAAGTTAAATCTAGTTTGAAAAATAAAGATTGTGTTGTTCAACCTAAAGGAACTGCTCATGTGCAGCATTCCAAGCTTAATGCGAATTCTAAACTTAAATGTGTTAAGTGTAATGGTTGCATGCTTTCTGATAATCATGATTTGTGTGTTCTTGATTTTATTAATAATGTGAATGCTCATAAAAAATCTGAATCTGTTAAGAAAAAAAAAGTTTGGAAACCAACAGGAAAGGTGTTTACGAATATTGGATACATCTGGAGACCTATTGGTCGGACCTTCAATATAGTAAGAAATGTGTGCCCTTTAACTAGGATTACCACAACTGCTGAAGTACCCCTTAGGAAACCAACTGCTCTAGAAAATGAAATACCTAAACCTGTTGTAACATTGGTTTACTCAAGGAAACCTAGGAAATCTCAAACTAATATTCCTGTTAGCAAATCTAAGGTTCATAAATTTGTATCTGCTAACAAAAAGGAACCGAGTCAATCTTGAGGATCTATAGTTTCTGATGTTTCATCTTCCTCTCTTAATGAATGAAGGTCGTCCAAATTGTTCTTTAGTATTTAGACTCTGGTTGCTCCAAGCATATGATCGGAGATCTCTCCCAGCTCACCAATTTTGTCAATAAATTTTTAGGTACAATCAAATTCGGAAATGATCACGTGGCAAAGATATTGGGATATGATGGTTATCAGATTGGGAATGTTACGATCTTATGTGGAAGGACTTGGACACAACTTATTCTCTGTTAGGCAATTTTGTTATTCGAACCTTGAAGTTGCTTTTTATCAACACACCTTCATTCAAGATTTAGAAGGTGTTGATCTATTAACTGGATCTCGAGACAACAATCTGTATACTTTGTCTCTTGGAGATATGATGGCGTCCTCTCCTATATGTCTATTTTCAAAAGCCTCAAAGACTAAGTCCTGGCTATGACACCGACGTCTGTCTCATCTGAACTTTAGTGCAATCAACCATTTAGCTAGACACGGTCTTGTTCGAAGTCTCCCTAAGCTAAAATTTGAAAAGGATCATATGTGTTCTGCATGTGCAATGGGGAAAAGCAATAAGAAACCCCACAAACCTAAATCTGAAGACACCAACCAAGAAAAACTCTATCTTTTACACATGGATCTTTGTGGACCAATGCGTGTCGCAAGTGTTTATGGAAAAAAGTACATCCTCGTCATTGTTGATGATTACTCATGATTTACATAGGTTAAGTGCTTAAGGTTAAAAGATAAAGCTCCATATTTCATAATCAAGTTTCTCAAAATGATCCAAGCGCGGCTTAAAGTACCTGTCTGACGCATCAGAACAAATAATGGAACTAAATTTGTTAATCAAACTTTGAGTGAATATTATGAGAAGGTTGACATCTCTCATGAAACATCTGTTGCTCGCTCTCCACAGCAAAATAGTGTCGTTGAAAGACAGAATCGTACCCTAATTGAAGTTGCCCGCACAATGTTGATTTATGCAAAAGCTCTGTTATTTTTATAGGCAGAAGTAGTTGCTACCGCATGTTACACCCAAAATCGTTCCATCATACGTCTTCGTCACGGCAAAACACCATATGAGCTTTTACATGAAAAACCTCCTATCATTTTTCCATGTATTTGGGGCAATCTGCTATCTGACAAATGATAGTAAGAACTTAGGTAAGTTACAACCAAAAGCTGGTATTAGTATTTTCATTGGCTATGCACCCACAAAGAAAGCATTTTGAATTTACAACCAACGTACCAGACGAATCATTGAGACAATTCATGTAGATTTTGATGAGCTGACTGCTATGGCTTCTGAACACGGCAGTTCAGGACCCGCACTTCATGAAATGACTCCTACAACAATTAGTTCAGGACTCATGCCAAACCCTTCTCCTTCAACATCGTTTGTACCACCGTCAAGAACAGATTGGGATATTTTGTTTCAACCGATGTTTGATGATTTACTCACTCCTTCACCCAATGTTGATTACCCAGCCACTGAAGTCGTTGCTCCAATTCATAAAGTAGTTGCTCCAGTTCCCATTGTATCAACCGGTTTACCTTCTTCAACAAATGTTAACCAAGATGCACCATCACCAAGTCATTCTCAAACAACACCCGAAACTCAACCTCTCATCATTCCCAACGATGTTGACGAAGACAATCATGATATTCAAATTGCATCCATACTTTGGTATCCCAATTCCAGAAATTCCTTCTGATCAATCTTCATCGTCGGATTCTATTCATACAATTGTGCATCCCGATCACCAAATTTCTGAACATAATAGGAAATGTACTAGGGATCATCCACTTGAAAACATAATCGGTGAACTCGCTAGACCAGTTTCCACAAGGCTACAATTACACGAGCGAGCTCTTTTCTGTTACTATGATTCTTTCCTTACTGTTGTTGAACCCAAGACGTATAAAGATGCTTTGACTCAATCTTGTTGGATTGAAGCAATGCAAGAAGAGCTCAATGAGTTAGAACGCCTTGAAGTTTAGGAGCTCGTACCCCGACCAAACAAAGTTATGGTTATTACTTTGAAGTGGATCTACAAAGTGAAGCTAGACGAACTGGGAGGTATTCTAAAGAATAAGGCTCAATTAGTGGCTCGTGAACGTCAAGAAGAGGGAATTGATTTTGAAGAATCTTTTGCTCCGGTTGCAAGATTAGAGGCTATAAGGATATTTCTCGCATTTTTCGCTCACATGAACATGGTCGTCTACCAAATGGATGTCAAGACTGCGTTTTTGAATGGTAATTTGCGAGAAGAGGTTTATGTTAGCCAGTCGGACGGTTTTTTGGATCCAGATAAACCTAATCACGTGTACAAGCTTAAGAAAGCTCTTTATGGGTTGAAACAAGCTCTACGCGCGTGGTATCACATGTTGTCTTCGTTCCTAATATCCCAAGACTTCTCCAAAGGCTCAGTGGATCCTACTATGTTCATCCGTAAGGAAGTCAAGGAATTACTTCTGGTATAAGTATATGTCGATGATATTATCTTTACTGCATCTACACCTGAACTTTGTGACATATTCGCTAAAATTATGTGTTCAAAATTTAAGATGTCAATGATGGGCAAAATCTCATTTTTCTTAGGACTACAGATTTTTCAAAATTTCAGAGGCATCTTTATTAACCAGTCAAAATATGCCTTTGAATCTTTAAAGAAATACGGTTTTGACTCTTGTGACCCAGTGGATACTCCCATGGTGGAGAAATCTAAACTGGATGAGGATAAAGAAGGGAAAGTTGTTGATCCGTCACACTATCGTGGCATGATTGGCACCCTCCTTTATCTCATAGCCAGTAGACCTGACCTACAATTTGCTATATGCATGTGTGCCCGGTATCAGGCTAGGCCTACCAAAAAGCACTTACATGCGGTCAAAAGGATCTTTTGGTATCTAATAGGAACCGTCAATCGGGGACTATGGTATCCGCAGGATTCTTTAATTGTACTAATAGAATTTCCAGATGCGGATCATGCTCGTTGTCAAGATACACGCCGTAGCACATTTGGTAGTATGCAGTTTCTAGGAGATAGACTTGTTAGCTGGTCGTCAAAAAGGCAGAAAAGCGCTGCGATATCCAGTACGGAAGCTGAATATATTGCTATGTCGGGATGTTGTGCTTAAATTCTTTGGATCAGATCATAGTTTACCGACTATGGCCTTGGATTCAATAAAATTCCAATGTACTGTGATAACAAAAGCGCTATTGCCTTAAGCTGCAACAATGTTCAACATTCCAGGTCGAAGCATATAGACATCAGATTTTACTTTATCAAGGAGCATGTTAAGAATGGGGTGATTGAACTTTACTTTGTCAATACGGAGTATCAACTGGCGGACATCTTCCCAAAAGCACTTGCAAGAGAAAAAAATTGAATTTCTTATCAACAAGCTGGAAATGCGGAGTTTTACGCCGGAGACTCTGAAACAATTGGCAGATGAAGTTGATGAATAGTGGTGGTACCTATTCAAATATTCTGTATCATATGTATATATATTAAAATCATAAAAACCAAAAAGATTTTTCATTTTTCAGAAAAAATTTATAAAAACAAAATACAAAAATATAAAATTCTTAAAACCAAAAAAAAATTAACAAATGAGAAAAATATAAAAAGAGGTAACAATGTCATGTCTTTTGAAAATCGATAACATTTACGGTCTTAGAAATGTCATTCAATAATGATACGAGGCTGTAAATGAAGTTCGAGCAAAAGTTCAAATATTTTCAAATCATGTCAAATGGCTTGCTATTATTTCAGATAGCAACCCGATCATCTTCTTAAAGGCAAGTTTTTCAAAAAGAAAACTTGACCTCTCAACGGGAATATATTCTCGGGCATGGTCTATTTAATGACCATGCAAAGGCTTGTGTTTACTTTGCAACACAACCCGTGCTTCCTATATTCCATAAGTGTACGTGTCAGTGCACTTATGTGTTAAAATAAGAGAAATCTTATTTTGGTGTTTGTTTTTTCAAAAATATAACATTACTTCATCAGAAAATACTTTTTCAAAGACATTCGACTTCTCAAACAATGACTACTGCTCTTTAAATAGAAAACGGGTCACTGTTTTAGGGGGAGAAAACGTCAAATTTCTTCTTCATAATAATTCTATGCTCATAAAGAAAAAGGTTTTAAATAATAATGGAATATCTCTCTTAAGGAAAGTTAATTAAGTTTAGCTTATGTGTGCCTTATATGTTATTTGTTTAAGCCTTTAGGGAATATTTTGCAAAATTAAGTCTATAGGTATGATAGTATAAACATTAGGGACTAATTGTGCTAATTGTTTAACTTATAAATGCCTTATAAAACTTATATTTGCAAAATAAAAGGGTATTGAAACTTGAGGGGCCAAATGTGTCAAAAACAAAAATCGTTTTATAACATCACTCAACCCCGTCTCTTTACACACACAAACACACACTTAAGTTAGAATTTAGGGTAAAAGCCATAGAATACCAACTTACTTTCTGAAATTTACCACAATGAACCATTTACTTTTTTATTACCGATATGACCAATGTACTTTCAAATTATTTTTCAACTTGAACAAAACGTTTGTACCGTTAGTTATTATGTGACAACGTTAGTCAATTTAGCTAACGATCGTTTGAGGAAGTTTCAAAAATCGTCCCTGTGGTTTTAATATATTTTTCTTTTTTTCGAAAAAAAAAATTTCGAAATTTTTATAAAAAATTTTGAAAATTTTTTTTTTTTCGAAAATTTTTTGAAAAAATTTCGAAAATTTTTGCAAATTTTTTCGAAAATATATATTTTTTTCGAACATTTTTTTTGAAAAAAAATTTTCAAATTTTTTTTCTAAACTTCTTTTTTTCGTAAATTTTTTATGTGTATAAATTTTTTTTCGAATTTTTATTATAAAAATTTTCTCGATATTTTTTATAAAAATGTGTAAAAATTTTCGAAAAAAAAATATATTTACGAAAAAAAATTTCGAAAATTTTTACACATTTTTATAAAAAATAAAAAGCCAAGTTATTTAAGGGGTTTTGTAGTTTTTGGTGTGTAATGTACTAGTTTAACTCAGTTTTATGTATGCTTAACATATGAATCGAATATGATTAATTGTTTGTACGAAAATTTAGGTTTTTGAGTTTCAATGTAATATGTTAATGGGTTTTGTGTGGGAATGTTGTTTTAAGCATTCTTGAATGTGTTTGAATCATTAAAACATGCCCTTGATTGTAGTGTGTTGTATAAATGTGCGTTAATGGTTAAATGTGACTGTTTTGTGTAGCTATTGTGGAATTCTGTGATTCTCGTTGTTTTCATGTCCCCTAAGTGTGGTTCTTATGATTAAAATGCTAGTACATCAAGTTTGAATGCTTAAAAATGACTTGATTGCGAAATGTTAACAATGAACCGAATAACATGTTGTCTTTTGGAACCGAACAACATGCACTCTTTGTGAACCGAACAACTTACTCTATTTTGAAACCAAACAACTAGTGTTATTAGGAATCGAACAACTTAGTTGATAGCAGGAACCGAACAACTAGTGTTATTAGGAACCGAACAACTTAGTTGATAGTAGGAACTAAACAACTAGTGTTATTAGGAACCAATCAACTTAGTTGATAGTAGGAACCGAACAACTGTTGTTATTAGGAACCGAACAACATTCGCTGATAGCAGGAACCGAACAACAGTTGTTATTTGGAACCGAACAACCCTAAAGTTAGAGGAACCGAACAACTTAGAGCACTAAGGATCCGAACAACTAGTTTTCTTCCTTAGAAATCATGTTTACCTCCAAGACCCAAAATACTTAAGATTAAATTTTCAATTTAAAAGGCAATTTAAAAATCTTAATTAGGGTATTAATTAAACTTGGTTAATTATTCACTCTAAAACAAGTTAAGTTATCTTAAGTTGTCATTTTAAATGGATAGATCTTAAGAAACGTTCACATCATGAATCAACTTTACGTGCTCACTCAATAGGTCTCTATAGTATATTATATAAAATTGGTTTTACATAAACTGTATTGATCCTATCTTAGTAGAATCATATACACCACAAGAGCTTAGCAAAAGGCACTGGATGATGAATTAGTCGCACCTAAAAACCGTCTTAAGATAAGGAAAGCAATCTCCGACTAAGCTCTAATCTCAAATCTATGGAACCTACTCTTCAAGTGGCATTAGATGCTCTTAAACTCACTCCATTCTACAACGCATTTGAGATCACTGCTGATGTACCAGAAATATACATGCAAGAGTTCTGGGTCACTATCTCCAGACATCATTCTTCACTTCGTTTCAAGCTGAATGGCAAAAGTCATACTGTTAATGTTGATAACTTCAAAGATATGCTCAAGATTTACCCTAAAATCCCAGGTCAGGAATTTGAAGAACCTCCACTTGAAGAGGAAATTCTATCTTTTATTAGAGACCTTGGACACACTGGTGAGATCAAGTTTTTATCCGATGTCAACGTCAATCACATGCATCAACCATGGAGATCGTTTGCTGCCATAGTTAACAAGTATCTAAGTGGAAAAACTACTGCTTTGGAAAGTCTTCGTTTGTCACGTGCTTAAATTCTTTAGGGAATGTATCATAACAAGAATGTTGATTATGTCTACTTGCTATGGGAAGATTTGGTGTATCAAGTGGAGAACAAGAATTCTAAGAAGAGCAATGACATGTATTATCAACGATTCACCAAAGTCATTGTAGACTACTTCATGGCAAAGGATCAGGCAATACCAAGGAGAAACAAGATGTTTTGGTACTATGCCAGGGATGACTTCATGTTCACCACAGTAAGAGTCATTCCTAAACATCAGGACACTCAAGTATACGATGCTATTCTCCCTTAGCACTTGACTAACCAAGCCATGTTGGAGTCCGAAGCCTACATGACTTACCGTGCTTATGCTACTGGTGAAAAGACTCCAAAAAAAAATCTACAAAGAAGAAAGCTGATTCTGAATCATCTCCTAAGACGAAGCTGACTCAAGCTTCTAAAGGAAAAACAATCAAGACCTTAGATAAGGGAGATAAACCTGCCAAAAAGAAGAAATTTGCAACAAAGTCAAAAGGTTTAACGGTGCTATCTGAGGTTGCTTAGACTGAAGCTAAACAGATGAAGATTGCTCTTGAAAGAAGCAAGATACAAACTCACAGCTCGCACGCTAGTGGCTCAGGTGATGGAGTTAACATACAGTTAAAGGTTCCTGATGAGCAACAACAAAACATATCTGGTACAAATGAAGGAGCTGGTGACAAACCAGAGGTTCTCGATGTACCCGAATACAGATCAGAGAGTGAAGAAGAAACTTGGACATTCAGTCAAGGAGAGGATGATGAAGAAAATGATGAGCATGACAGTGAAAATGACAATGACGACCATGACAGTGAAAATGACAATGATGATGATCAAGAGAATGTCAGTGGAGAAACTAAATCAGATAATGACAGAGATGATTTTGTTCACCCAAACTTGTCCACATACAAAGCAGATGATCAGGAAGAAGAAAAAGAAGAAGAAAAAGCAAATGATGATGAGGACGTGTCTTCTGATCAGATGGTTTCAACACCACCTGATTATGAAATTACGGAAGAAGAAGAAAATCAAGAGGATGATGATGATGTTATGGGAGGAGAACAAGAAGATGAAGAAGATGAGGAACTGTACGGAGACTTGAATCTCAACCTGGATAGAAGAGATGCTGAAATGACAGATGCTCAAAATAATCAAGAGACAGAAGAGGTTCACGTGACTTTGACTACTGAACCTCCAGTAGTGCAACAACAAAGCTCCTCTGTTTCATCAGATTTGGTGTCTAAATTCATTAATCCCTCTCCGGATACAGGTATCGACTCGATCTTAAATCCAAATGTTCAATCTGATATTCCTGTCAATGTATCAGTTTCCGCCACTACTGAGACACCTTCTTCTGACACTACAATTCCTCAACCACCCATTCCAATCATTCAACCTCAACAACAAACACATGATTCCACAACAACAACAACTTTGCCAGAAATCCCCAACTTTGCATCTCTATTTGGTTTTGAACGAAGGGTTTCCTCATTAGAGACTGAACTGTCTGAGCTCAAACAAACCAATCAATTTGCTGAAGCTTTATCATCTATTCCGGGCATTGTTGATAACTACCTTGCGTCTAAGATGAAAGATGCCGTAAATGTGGTTGTTCAGCTAAAATCCAACAAGCTCAGAGAAGAAGCTCAAGCCGAGAATGACGAATTTCTTAAACAGATAGACTCAAACATTAAGACCATAATCAAGGATCAGGTTAAAGCTCAAGTATCCAAGATCATGCCAAAGGTTGAGAAGTATGTCACAGAATCTCTAGGAGCTGAAGTGTTGGCTAGATCATCCAATCAACCTCAGACATCTTATGCTGCAGCAGCATCTCTCTCAGAATTCGAGTTAAAGAAGATTCTCATCGACAAAATTGAAGAAAATAAATCAATGAACAGATCAGACATTCAGAAGAATCTCTACAATACATTAATTGAATCGTACAACTCGGACAAGGACCTCTTTGCCTCATATGGTGATGTGGTGACCCTAAAGAGAGGACGTGATGATCAAGACAAAGATGAAGAACCCTCCGCTGGATCAAACCGAGGGACGAAGCAAAGGAGATCAGGCAAGGAAGAGTCATCAAAAGAAGCAACTCAAAAGGAGTCTAAGCAAACTCAAAAGGAGTCCAAGTCGACAAGTCTTCAAAACGGTGCATCCATAATCTCAACCAAATTATCAAGAAGTCTGCTCAAGCAGAGGAGCATGGTATAAGGGTTGATGATTTGGAAGAACCGTTGCATCAAGAGTTCAACACAAGAAATGATGATATATCACATGTAAGAGAGATAATAGATGTTGATGAACGACTGTAAAATCCATCAGGCTCTCAAACTCCTAATCGTGAATGGAACAAAATAAAGACTATTGACGACCGACCTCCTCAATCATGGATGACGCAGTTGGCTCAAGCTTCAGGCACACAATCATAGTTTAATGTGTTGCTGGAGATACTCTCATCGATTTCTCGGCTTTATCATGAAACCGGCGCAAAATTAAATAATCGACTCAAGATGTGTTGGGACCGTTTAACATTTGATTCTAAAGGCACGCTGCAAGGAGGTAGTGGAATTAGAATACTTTGGAAGAAAAGGAAGAAAGTTTTCAAATCTTATCCAATGATTAGTTAGATTGGCATAATTCTGTAGGAGACGTAATCCCCATGATCTTATCAAGCCCCTTCTTTATATTCAGAATGCACGAGGTCATCAAGGTATCCCGTTTTGATCACTCCATAATTAAGATCTCGAATATCTGAAAGCGGGGAGTACTTAATTCAAAATATATACAAACCACACTTACCAAGACGAAGGCTGTAATTTACGGTCATGTTATGTGGATGGAAGACAATAGTCTTAGAAGTTTATGGAGTCCGCATACAAGATGTCTTATGATAAGCCATGCTTACTGGGGAAAACATATACACTGAGGACAAAAATGTCAGAGATTATTTGGATTTGCTCAACATGGAAACTTCAAAAGATGTCTACTCAATACACAGGATCATTGTTGTTACCAGTCTCAAGATTATGGAGTTCTTTGGTTATAAACATTTGGAAGAGATTACTGTTCGAAGGCAGGACGATCAATATATAGTTTTTCGCACAAGGCGACTTCAAAAGTACTTCGTCGGCCTAGAAATTCGAGTTATGTTACTTTCTTCTTGTTCAAGGTAAGAGACCACCAATTTGGATGAACGATTTGCACTACAATAGTGGCTTTGTGAATGTACACGAGACGTATTGTCATTCAAGAATGTAAAACCCCCTTAAAAATCTGGACAACGCAGCGGAACTAATGGTAAACGTTGGTGGTGTGCGGGTGTGCTGTGGTGCTGGGGGTGCTTACTTCAGGGGGCCCCAACAAAACACAAGTACGCGAAGGAAGAAAAACGACCTCAAAAGTGACGTTTAAATAATATTTTTCACATTTCGTTATATGAAAATCAGTTTTTCATTAGGTCCCATAGATTAGTGGTAAACGTATTAGAAACTTTGTTCAAAAACGTTTGTCACCAATATACTCAGTTATTAAGCCTTCAAAAATATATATATATCCGCGCGACTACGAATGCTCCAATTGACTCTATCCACTAGGCCAAAATAGTAACCTGAAATAGTTACATGCTTCTAAATCGTCAAAACAATAAGTTGGTGAATTCATAGGGTTAAGTGAAAAAGCTTGAGTGAATAATTTAAGGAAATATTTCAGGAGGGGGGAAAGTGCGTTACAAATCATTTTTAAAAAGTGTTATTTCCGAAAATCCATTCCGATTAATCCAAGGTAGTGATTCCAGTAATATCAGAAGTATTTAAAAGTGGACCACAAGATCGATGGTAATGGTGGACTAATGTACATATTCGATAGTTTTTCACCAAAACCAAGTAATGTAGTCAAGAGAATACACATTTCATCGAGTCAAGTATTTATTTTTGCACTAATGCTCATGACACCGAAGCACTTAAACGTACTTCAATCAATCGATTGGATTTGCCCCACCAAAAAAGTAATAGAGGATGGCTTGCCAACACATCGGTCACATCTAATAATGTTAAATGCACATGATCAAACTGTGAACCAAGGAAGGTGGGGATTGCACGTCCCGATAGATCTATCCATAACCACTAGCGCTCACTCTATAGCAATTGACGGTTTCATGATATATAGGGACTTCACGGCAATTAAGGTAAACTTAGGCATTAATAATCAGGCAGTATCTGGATAGCATACACTTGAAAAAAAACACTTGTGTCCAATAGTAAAACAATCATGTCTAAAATTCACGGTTTCAAATATAGGTATTCACGATCTCAAATCATGTAGTAAACAAATCAAGCTTTAGTAAAATAATCATGTAACGCTTACGTATTAGAAATCAATAAGTTCGCTTTGTAAAACGAGCATGTATTCCCCTCGCGGGTTTATAAAACATTGAAAAGATTGAAATGCGAGACTATGAACTCACAAAGTATTGAAAGGTAATTGTACTGTAGTAAAATATTTCGCAGTTTGTAAAAGAGCTATGTATTCTCCCCATACGAGTTTAAACAAGTAAAATAGGGGCTATGAAACTCACCTTGAGTTAATGGCAATCTGAATATACCAGAAAATGTGTTACGGCAATGACGGAATGCAACCTAAATTAATATAGGTCGTATAAGTACTCCAGTACTTTGATTAATGAATCCTAAAGATTGTATATAGCCTCATTGTACTATCGTTCGGGCTATCATAATTAAGAGGTCATGACATGACGTACGAGGAGCCAGGACACTTTAAATCGTTATCCACAATCTCGTCTAATACGACATGCGAAGAGCTCATTATGAAACTCCCTAGTAATATAGTACGGCTATCATATATAATCCTATATAGTTTATCACCATTTATTTGAAAGTTAGAGATCATGGTTTTAAGAAAAAATGTTTATAAATATACTTGTAGTAAAATGACATAACTTTGTCGTTTTAAATCCGTTTTTTATGTTCTGTTCGTACACGTTCTCGTAATTGTAAGTTTTACTTATTTTTGAGGTTTAATAATTTAATTAAAGTTGCTGTAATTGAATAGTACTTTTTTAACAAATAGTTTTATAAAAATGTTTTAATTTATATAAACTTGTTTTTAGTGAATCTTTTGCGTATAAATCGGTTTTTCGAGTTTCTTATCCATTTTAGAATCCTACATGAATGTTTATATATTTATTAAAACATCTTTTTTCTGTTATAAACACGACACCAAATTTGAGTCTCTTATAACTTATATATATCTTTACATAAATTTTTCGTGAAGCTTTTTAAATACATCTTTTGAAAAACAATCTTGCTATTTATACTATTTATTTACTTTACCAAGGAATGTAAAAATACTTATGTATTATTTTAATGGATTTTACAAACAAAATATCATATGTATAAAGGATGAAACAATTGAAACAAGTAAAAATCATTTTCACATGTTTAAAAGTATTTCTATGGTGATTTACTACATAGAACATATATATGCTAAAAATGATGATTGTAGGTACTGAAGAGTTTTAGATGAACTTGATATGATGTACTGTTGATGAAAAATATAATCTAAACCTTTGTTTAGATTTTCTAAACCATACTTGAAGAATCTGAGATCCTAAACCGAATCTTTCACTTTCTTGATAATTACTTGAAAATGGATAACCAAGGCTTGAAAACCACCGTAGTAACATCTTAAGAATGATGGTATAGACTAGTGTATGGGTTACATAAATTTGTATGGGGTTTTTTATTTTTTTTTGTAGGTGTGTGTGTTGTGCCGTAGCATACAAGGGCACAAAGGGGGGAAGGATTTGAGTTTTCTAGCTTAGTAATGAACATGTAATGCATGTATTTATAGTGGTTCTTGGTCAAAGTTAGTCTTGGTTAGTCATAGGAGGGGGGGACAAGTCAAGGGAACATGAGGAGGGTCTTAGGGGGAGGGTTTTTGGTCAAAGAAACAAGGCTTTAATGAGGCTTAATGGAAGTGTTGAACAAAAGACATGAAAAGAGGACTTTGACTATTTTGTCTTAGCTTACTAAGGTGTTTGGAAGTGGGATAGGAGGGGGGAAAACATGGGTTCGCAAAATTGAGTTATTCTTTCTTGCTTTTATAAACTAGCTATCAAAGAATAGCTTAAATTCACATAAATATTACAACAATACTACACATTATACTGTTAGCCACTTTTCAATCAGTCTTTGGTATGTTATCGGAAGTCTTACTAGTCTTGTTTATAGATTTAATATATTTTGTGTAGGTTCCCGCGGTGTTTCTCGTCCGTTCTCTTAATCATATCTTATAAATAAAACGCTTAGCTTCTATCTTATGCGCGAAATCATACAATTAATTTATGAAGTCATAAAAAATAAAATATGAAGGTTAATAATATCCTTCTGCAAAATTATCATATGTTTGTTGACGAAAAAATAACAAAAAATTAAAGTTCGTGTGGTTTTCGTTTTGCTATTATAAAATCGCTAATTGTCTTGATACGCGATTTAACCTTTGTATATTAAGCTATGTTTTATAATTAGAAGTAGAGCGTCGAGGAGATAAATAAAAAAAAATAAAAAAAAGATATATTAGTGATTATATGACAGTTTGTAAGATGAGAACTGAAAATATTGATTAAATTGAGAGGTAATTGCCTTTTTTATGAAGTACGAGTTGTGATAAATACGTGATTTTAGTGGGTCGTTCTATTGATTCTTTATGTCAGCTCTATATTAGTGAAGTTTTGATAAACAACAAAGTGTAATAATAATTGATTTTCTCGCTGACTTATCAGAATATGAGTTCAGAAATTCGCCCGTTGTTTACAGTTCTATCACGCACACCTTAATAGTCTTATTATAGTAGTAGGAGCGCGTCCGTTTCTTTGCTGGGTGCTTTACTAATTCGCTTTTGTTTTATTCGTTTCCTTCGATTTTTACTCGTGATTAGATTGATGTGGATTTATCATAGGTCGATTGTTTCCGCAGGTTTCCTAGTACGAATTTTCCTAGTTTGAATAGAAGTGATAAGGTCAAAAGCATAGTAATCATTATGGCATGGTATGACTTTTATGTGAACTCGGATTTACAATATTGTTCATATGATGAAGCTCATATTTTAGAGACGTTCATACTGTATAGACATACTGAACAAGTCATGTCAATTCTTGTAAAGTTGGTTATTTTTATGTGTATGATGATTGGTCTACTAAGTTAGATTGTTCAGAGTTCTGCGGCGCTGATTCTCATCATGATGCGCGGAAAGATGATCATATAACTAAAATGCACTCGAGTGTCCGAAAGAGAAGATTCTAGTAGTCTAGAAAGGGGAAATAAATGATTCTATTGATAACGGACGTAAAACACGACGCTACGTCAGTTCATCATTAGACCCATCTTCATTTTATTAATTGTGTCAGCTTTTCTATGTACAAAAAAAGAGCGTGCCCATCCATTTGTAAGGTAAGGAATTCTATAAACTATTTGGTTGGGTAATTTATAATTTTCCTATCAAATGCAAAAGCCGATTACATTTATATTTTCGATTTCAACTGAATGCGAGTTTTGATCTATAATCAATCTATTTTAAAGTGTCAGCCAGCCACAAAATACATGCAAATTTTATCAAAGACGCAATTGATACGTGAACTAACGTTATATACGATCCAATAGCTATAGCTAAGACGTGTCACCTTCTCAAAGTGACACTGGTAGTGTGTTAAATGTAATCAGCATTGAGTGTCGCCGAGAGAGTAATTGAGAAAGTTGAGCGGGATAATCGAGTAGTGTGATCAAATCATATTATATATAACATGATTACTAAACTTATTTAGGTAAAATATGTATAGATGATCAATTTTTAATGATAGACGTTTAACGATAAACGAAAATCTATATGGCTAGTATTAATATAATCATTATCTATGTAAATTAGAAGTAGAGATGCATAATAGAGAGCATATAAGTTACTCTGGCCGGGCAAGGCTGTCTACTCTTTTGCGGATATCGAATAAAACAAGAGGAGACTCTAATTTTGAATAAAACTTATGGTCATATAGTCATAGAGTTTATTGGAAATACGTATCCTCAGGTCGCAACTCTTCATGAGTCGAGCGTATCTTTGATGACTCATCAATGATATGACTACACGTACCTGATAGGTGTAAGTCTCTAGAGAATCATATTTAGCGGCTCACGTGTATCATATGCATGAAATCTCGTAAAACATCTTCGGACCGGACGTCCGAATCAGAATTAGACTCAAGCAGACCCGGCACTCTACTCAATCTTATAATACACGCTGTTCTTGTCGCTGTAAGAATACGCAGTAGAGAACCTGCATATAAATGAGACGACACACGATAGCTAGTATATAGGTCTAGTAACCCTCCCTCCCAACAAAATCCCCAACGAGTTAGTTTACCTGATTACATAACATATTCTCTAGCACACTGGATTACTCGTCGCGCCGCGCCATCCCCACCCACCACACCACTACTACGCTCACTTCCAGCTCCCCACCACCGTCTCAGCCAAGACATATCACATTATCGAGTCTACCTTCACCCCCCCTCCCCAGCCACCCCCCCGCGCGTCGCCCTCAACACAAATACAATCAGTTAATCTCCTCAGCCGCGCCTATTTAAGCACACAACTCTCCCCTCACCTATATCCCTATCTCCCTCTCGAAACTATATATATCCCCTAACCCCAACTACCCCCCCACCCCCCCCCCTTCACCCGCCCGCACCCGAACTTACGCATATGCATACACTCACCTCCCATTCGCCAACTCTATCACACCCCCCCTACCTCAGCCAATAAACCCTAATCCTAGCCTCAACACACTGATCCTACCCTATCAAATACATCGCAGCCCCCCTCTTACACTCATAAACCACAGTGTCACCCTTCATTCTACATCTTCGACGGTCTGCGCTCGTAAGCCCACACAACGACCCCCAACACCTCTGCACACACGGTTTCTAAGTCGATAATACATCAACCCACACGCCCCCCCAGATACCTCACACCACGACTACGTGCATCTCATAATTCATAGTCCCTCTCATATTCTTTCCATGACGCACTGATAAGCGTGCCAGACCCCGTGCACACCGCCCTCCCCACAACTTTTGACTACTGATTTTATCTCTTTCCGCTACTCAACTCTCCCTATTCATCACTAACCCACAAATCCCACGTACATATCCTGTACTACTCCCACACCACAATCAGGCGGCGATCCGCGTAATACTAAGACAGTATTTTTCTATATCCGCTGCAGGACCATCAACCTCCTCACCCCCCCCTCGACTCCGACTGTCGCAATCGACACGCGGGCTCCTCACGATCTCGCCTTCTGTTTCACCGATAGTCTTCCACGACAAGTTATGTAGAACAAGAGAAACCAATATCTACTCTCTTTTTCCTCACCTCACATCAACCGTTGCGGGGGTCCTGTTGCGCTACCGCCTCCGAACGCCCAGCAGGAGACAAGCTCGGATCGGCTTCTCCCTAGAAACCGCCTATTCCCCCGCCAGTGCAATGTACACTTGCCCCTCCTCTTTGGACCGCCGTCACTGATGAATAAAACAATCATCGCTACCTTTTCAAGTATCCGTCACTTAGCCCACAAAAACACAATTCTCCAACCACATTTTATAGATTACGAAATCAAGCAGTCTATAGTCGGATATCAACTTTTAAAGCAATAGGAAGAGTTGAATACATGCTTCGCATTCTACTCGAGAGTCACGTGACCATGTAGGATTTCGGGTAACTGAGATTATCGGAAAATAAACTTTTCATAACTTTGTAACGCTACTTTTGTCTCCTGAAATAATTTCTCTCTAACTATTATTTTCAATATTTGCTGTTGTCACATTAAACCTATCGAAGTTCAGCAAAGACATTTCAATTAGATTAGTAATAGTCAGTGTAACTTGTTGCGCTGAATTAGCAGTTTTCAGTGATACTATCATATTAGCATAGTAGTGAGTAGCATTGAGGAGAGCCTATTCGAAATATATAGTCTGTCGTAGCGGATATATATATATTCATCGTTTTGACGGATGTCTTATAATAGACTATGGGACAAGTACTATTTGACAAACGTTTTGACATGTTTCTAACATACAGTTATAATGTGGACCTAATGAAAATTCTGATTTCTAATAATAACGACTGTGATTAATACTATGATTACAAAGTCGTTACTCTTGGAGGTCGTTTTCCGGAGGACTATCGTTGTTTTTGTGCACCCTGAAAACTGAAGTAGCACTCCCAATGCAGAATACCTATCTCCCGCTGGCGTATGTGCACTGATCTCACTGTATTGCACGCGGGCTGTGGCTGTCTGATGTGGCTAGACGCAGTGAGCGGTCATAGTTACGAATAAGCGGATCACAGGTTTGTGTCTCGAACTACCTACACGTTTGGTGACGACAGGACCATCGTTTTTTCATATAGAATGTTGAGGAAGTCGGATCCTGAGTGGAGATAGCATTAAGAGGGTTGTGTTGAGTGATCTGAGTATATTTTTCCGCACGTGTCATGCGCTTGCTCCCAGGGAAAACTTTATATGCTCTCTTTTTTGCATGCTCTTTATTGCGGTGATTATATTGATTTTACAGGAGTATTTAAGACTTGGACGATGATATTAGTGTTTTCGTATCAAGACCACAGGCCCACTTCACTCTAGATAACCATCCTAGTCTGACATCGTCTACATATGCTGTTCCCGTTCCGTCAACCTGCCTCGTCCCAGTTGTAGTATAGCCTCCCTTTCACCGGTCGTTCACTGTAGCCCCCTCGCCCTCCCAGCCCCCAGACGCCCTTATCAATATCCTTGCCCTCTGCTGCAAGGTGTCCTATCTAAGCGTATTGCACCACTTACAGCCCTGAAATTTTACTTTTACCATACTTTCCACACCCCCCTTATTTGACCCCCTGCCCCCCTTGGAACCCCCTAGACTCCAAGACCCGCCTCCTCCACTGGCAACCCCCCTTTCTGCGTTCAGTGTTACGTGTTTTCGTTTCGTAAGCTTGTGTTTTTGAATATTGTGTTTTGTGTGCAGGGCATGGTTTAATAAGTTAGGTTCTGATTTTTTTTTTTTCTTCTGATTTTGATATGAATTTACTTAGGACGCCTATTTTTTCATTTGTATTAGGGGTTAGTATTATTTAAATAAATTTACCGAAACCTGTCGTTTTATAAATTCTTACTTACTTGGATTTTGGGACGCCTCTTTTTGTTAAGTGACAAAATTATAAAGGAGTGTTAGGCGCTTATGTTTGTTGGAATCTGATGCTCGTATGCTTTAGCATATGTCGTTTTTTAGCGTGTGTTCGTCGTTATGAATCATTCCTTGGGCTATGTAATTTCTTTCGACTGTGCCTTTGTTTAATTATGGATTTTTTTTCACGAATGTGTTTATCGGGACCGCGCGAAACTCGATAATCTAATAGTAACAAAATCATAACCACTTTTCAAGAGAATTGACGACTTGTTATATTCTCTAGTTCTAATGCTTCTCTTGTCATTTGATTCCATTCATCATTTCCATTGCAATTTATAGTCTATGCTTTGAACTTGGTTCATTCAAACTTTCAGTTTGGAAATCCTCGACTAGACTAGGATATATCCACTCATTACGAAATCACTAGGTAAACCCCTTTAAGGTAAGAATATATAAACAATGTGAGCACCGGGACACGGCAGCTCTCTTTAAGCTTATGTGGAGTAGCTGTAACAACCGGGCAATTTTTCGAACTTATTTATAAATAATTAAATCATATTTATTTATTACTCGTTTTTGTTGTTATAAAAATTTATTTTAAGCTGCCTTTTCAATAACGACCCACTAATATCTAGCCGTTTTCACAACTTCGTGACTCTTAAGAAATACATTTCATTATGGATTGTCAGGGTTCATTTACAACTGCATATTATTCACGTAATTATTTTTTTTTTGATTGTTTTTTTTCTCTCGTTCGCGGTTTACATTGTAAATTTTAAATAGTTAAGAGTTATAATTCGCGTGATTCAAAGTAATTTAGCTTTTTCATTGCAATCGGGGTGATTAACTCCACCAACCAGTCACATTCGCCACGTGGCGGGTGTTTGTGTGCGGGTATGGTGGAAGGCGTGCTATTGCACTTTTCACAGGCTATTGAGGTGCGTGGGCAGGTATAGTGGGGTGTGGGTCTGGGCGTGATTTATAATCTGTCTCTTTCCTATTAATTTATATTTATTTTTTATATTGGACTTTTCATTAAATTTTTATTGGTATTAATTTCGCGGAAAAATAAAAATATTATTAATATTTTAATTATATTTTAATAAATTATTTTATTATAAAATAATACGGTTCTTTGCGTTTAAGGGCTCATTACATTTTTTTCCTTTAATGTTGTCCTACTTGGTATGCCAATTCCATCGCAAAAAATATTTTTCTTTTACAAGCTTTCATAGCATATTTTCGTATGTTTTTGTTGTCCTAGATTTTTTTTTTTTATACAATACTCGAAATTTAATGTTAATCTCTAAAAAATCTGTTTTGCCATTTTTGTTGTAACCTTTATTTGTTTTTTTTTTTTTTTTTTCTCTCTCCTCCTTCTTATCTATGCTAACGTCCTATATGCATAACTTACCTTTGTTTTTTAGCATAATGTGTGTGGGAAGAAATTTCTAGTATAAGAATTGTCCTCTTTTTTTGGTTCTTTTGTTTTCTCTTAAACACTTCCATTTATTGCTCCCTCATTTAAAATGCTCCTTTGAGTTTCCTTATTTGGACCTAAAAAAAAACTCTGTACCTCCTAAGGTACCTTCCTCAATTGTCCCCTCTTGACATATGTCACCCCCCTCCTCTCCTATTATGAATCTTAACAAGATCTATCTTTTTGACCAAGAACCACTATAAAGTACATGCTTCAATTACATGATCTTACTAAGCTAGGAAAGAACTCCAAATCCTCCCTCCCCCTTTGTGCTCTTGGTGTGCTACGCCCACTCAGACACATCTCCTACACAAACCCTGTAATCAAATTTATTTTGTAACCAATACAATGTCTATACCACCATCATTCTTAAGATTGTAACTATAGGTGTGTTTCAAAGCCTTGGTTATTCCTGTTTCATGTATATTATCAAGAAAAGTGAAAGATGTGTAGGTTTAGGAGTTCTCAGATCTTGTAAGTTTGGTTTTAAAAATCTAAATGAAGGGTTTTTTTTAATATATGTGTTTCATCTATCATACATCATAGCAAGGTCATCTAACTCTTTAAGTTCTTACAATTAATATTTTTTTATGTCATCTTATATGTTCTATTAGTTAATCGTCCATTAAAATATCTTTTTAAACATGGAAAATGTATTTTACTTTTTATTCATGTTTCATACACTTTTACATGAGATATGTTGTTGGTTAAACTATGTTAAATATGAGTAAATAAGAGTATTTTTACATTCTTGGTTAAGTGTTATAAATGAAGTATAATTACCAAATGTTGTTGTTGTGTATGAAGTTTATTTAAAAAGTTTCAAGGTATGAAGTATGTATAGGATATAATATAAGTCATATAGGTGGACTTATTTTGGTTCTGTTGTTTTATAACAGAAAATGTGATGTTTTTTAATATATTGTGTACATTTCTATGGGATTCTAAAATGATAATGAAACTCTGAAAAAATCCGACTTATAACGAAAAAGTATCACTATAAGTACAAGTGTTTCTATAAATAATAGTCATATTTATTAAAACTATTTGTTGTAAAAGTTACTCTATTCGTGTTAGAACTTATGTTGTTTTAAAACCTCCTAACCCTCCCACCGCCCCCCCCCCCTCCCCCCCCCCATCACCCCCTTCAATGTGTATCGAGAACTTGTGCTCGATAAGAAACTGTTATATGAAAAACGGATTTTTTAATGTAACTGATCTGAAGTTATGTCTTAGTTTTTATACAAGTAGTGTTTATAAACATTTTGTCGTAAAACCTATGATCTTAATTTCATATTAATGGTGGTATGAGTCTATTGTTAGAGATTATATATTGAAAGCCCCCCCCCCTCACACCTTCCCCTCTCCCCATCCCACCCCCCCCCCCACCCCCCCCGTCGTCCCCCTTTTTCCCCCCCCCTATTTGGGGGGGGGTGGGATGGCTCTCTTTTCGGATGTTGTATTTGAACGGTTGTGGATTTTACGATTTAAAGTGTCCTGGCTCCTCGTACGTCATGTCATGACCTCTTAATTATGATAGCCCGAACGATAGTACAATGAGGCTATATACAATCTTTAGGATTCATTAATCAAAGTACTGGAGTACTTATACGACCTATATTAATTTAGGTTGCATTCCGTCATTGCCGTAACACATTTTCTGGTATATTCAGATTGCCATTAACTCAAGGTGAGTTTCATAGCCCCTATTTTACTTGTTTTAAACTATTTTGGGGGAGAATACATGCTCTTTTACAAACTCATATATTTTACTACAGTACAATTACCTTTCGATACTTTGTGAGTTCATAGTCTCGCATTCCAATCTTTTCAAAATGTTTTTAACCCGCGACCGGGGGAAAATACATGTCGTTTACAAAGCGAACTTATTGATTTCTAATAGTAAGCATTACATGATTTATTTTACTAAAGCTTGATTTGATTTACTACATGATTTGTGATCGTGGAATACCTTATTTGGAAACTAAGTGAATTTAGACATGATTGTAGGACTATTGGACACAAGTGTTTTTTTTTCAAAGGGGTATGCTATCCAGGATTACGCAATGATTATTAATGCCTAAGTTACCTTATTGCCGTGAAGTCCCTATTTATCATGAACCGTCAATTGCTATTATAGTGAGCGCTAGTGTTATGGATAGATCTATCGGGACTGACAATCCCCACCTTTCCTTGGGTCACTAGTTTGATTCAGTGCATTTATAATTTAGGGTTGTCCGGGTGTTGGCTAGCAGTCCTATTATTACTTTTGTGGGGCAATCCAATCTATTGAGTGAAGTACGGGAAGGCTTCGGTGTCATGATCTTAGTGCAATAATAATAATACTTAGACTTGATGAATGTGTTTCTCTTGTTTACATTATTGGTTTTGGACCCCCCCCCTTCGGAATATGTACTGAGTCCACCATTACTTCAGATCTTGTGGTTTTTTCAACTTTTATTTTAATACTTCTTGATTTTAATGGATTCACTACTTGGATTTCGGAATGGATTTCGGAAAATAACACTTTTAAATGGTAGTAACGCTACTTTCTCCTGAAATATTTCTTAAATTATTTCAATATTGCTTTTCACTTTAACCTATGGAATTCACCAAATATATTGTTGACGTTTTAGCATGGTATTTCAGGTTACTTTTTTGCTAGTGGGAGCTTGGGAGCATTTCGTTTTGTCGGTTTTGTCGCGCGGGATAATATATATATTTTTGAAGGCTTAATAACTTGAGTACTATTTGACAAACGTTTTGACAATGTTTCTAATACGTTACTAATGGGACCTAATGAAAATCTGATTTTAATATAACGAATGTGATAATTTATTTAAACGTCTCTTTTGAGGTCGTTTTCCGTGACTTGTGTTTTGTGCCCTGAAGTAGCACCCCAATGTTACCATTCCGCTGCGTTGTCCTGATTTTAGGGGGTGTTACATTCTTGAATGACAATACGTCTCGTGTACATTCTCAAAGCCACATTTAGTGCAAATCGTTCATCCAAATTGAGGTTGGTCTGCTTACCTTGAACAAGAAGAAGTAACATATCTTCAATGTCTAGGCGACGAAGTCTTTTGAAGTCGCCTTGTCGAAAACTATATAGTTGATCGTCCTGCCTTCGAACAGTAATCTCTTCCAAATGTTTGTAACCAAAGAACTCCATGATCTTGAGACTGGTAACAACAATGATCTTGTGTCTTGAGTAGACATCTTTTGAAGTTTCCATGTTGGTAGCATATCCATATAATCTCTGACATTTTGGTCCTCAGTGATATGTTCCCCAGTAAGCATGCTTATCATAGACAACTTGTATCGGACTCCATAAACTTCTATGAACTTTGTCTTCAATCCACATAACATGACCGTAATTAGCAGCCTTCGTCTTGGTAAGTGAGGTTGTATATTTTTGAATTAAGCTCCCTCCTTTCAGATATTCGAGATCTTTATTGATGGAGTGATCAAACGGGATAACTTGATGACCTCGTGCATTCTGAATTAAAGGAAGGGGCTTGTTAAGATCATGGGGATACGGTCTTCCTTCAGGATTATGCCAATCTAACTAATCATTGGTAGATTTGAATACTTCTTCCAAATGGTATTCTAATTCCACTACTCTCTTGCACGTGCCTTTTATGAGATCATATGTTAAACCGGTCAACACATCTTGAGTCAGATTATTTAATTTGAGCCGGTTCATGATAAAGGCAGAGAAATCGATGAGAGTAGCCAGAAACTCATTAAACTATGATTGTGTGCCTGAAGCTTGAGCCAACTGAGTCATTCATGTTGAGGAAGTTCGTGTCGTCAATAGTCTTTATTTTGTTCCATTCACGATTAGGAGTTTGAGAGCCTGATGGATTTTACAGTCGTTCATCAACATCTATTATCTCTCTTACATGTGATATATCATCATTTCTTGTGTTGAACTTTGGATGCAATGTTTCTTCCAAATCATCAACCCTTGGACCATGCTCCTCTGCTTGAGCAGACTTGCTTGATGATTTTGGTTGAGATATGGATGCACCTTTTGAAGAACTTGTAGACTTGGACTCCTTTTGAGTTGCTTATTTTGATGACTCTTCCTTGCCTGATCTCCTTTGCTTTGTCCCTCGGTTTAATCCAGAAAAGGGTTCTTCATCTTTGTCTTGATCATCACGTCCTCTCTTTAGGGTCACCACATCACCAAATGAGGCAAAGAGGTCTTTGTTCGAGTTTTAAGATTCAATTAATGAATTGTAGAGATTCTTCTGAATGTCTGATCTGTTCATTGATTTATTTTCTTCAATTTTGTTGATGAGAATCGTATTTAACTCGAATTCTGAGAGAGATGTTGCTGCAGCATAAGATGTATGAGGTTGATTGGATGATCTAGCCAACACTTCAGCTCCTAGAGATTCTGTGACATACTTCTCAACATTTGGCATGATTTTGGATACTTGAGCTTTAACCTGATCCTTGATTATGGTCTTAATGTTTGAGTCTATCTGTTTAAGAAATTTGTCATTCTCGGCTTGAGCTTCTTCTCTGAGCTTGTTGGATTTTTCGCTGAACATCAACATTTCGGGTCTTTCATCTTAGATGCAATGGTAGTTATCAAACATGCTAGGAATAGGATGATATAGCGTCAGCAAAATTGATTTGTTTGTTTGAGGCTCCATACAGTTCAGTCTTTTCTAAAAAAATGGGGGGGGGGGGGGGACGGGGAAAAAAAAAAAAAAGGAAACCCTTTGTTCAAAAACCAAATAGAGATGCAAAGTTGGGGATTTCTGGCAAAGTTGTTGTTGTTGTGGAATCATGTGTTTGTTGTTGAGGTTGAATGATTGGAATGGGTGGTTGAGGAATTGTAGTGGCCAGAATAGGTGTCTCTGTAGTGGCGGAGGAAATCTGAATACATTGGCATGAATATCATATTGAACATTTGGATTTATGATCAAGTCGATACCTGTATTCGGAGAGGGATTAATGAATTTAGACACCAAATCTGATGAAACATAAGAGCTTTGTTGTTGCACTACTGGAGGTTCAGTTGACAATTGTTCGCATGTGAACCTTTCTTTGTTGTTGAATATTTTGAGCATCTGTCATCTTACAAGCTATCTCTTCTATTCAGGTTGGATTCAAAGTCTCCATACAGTTTCCTTTCTTCTTCATCTTCTTCTCTCCTCCCATAACATTCATTATATCCATTTGATTTTCGTTCTTTTCGTAATTTCATAATTCAGGTGATGTTGATGAAACCATTCTGACAAAAGACCACGTCTTATCTTCATATGCCTTTTTTTTTCTATTTGATCATCTACTTTGTATGTGGGTAACAGTTTGGGGTGAACAAAGTCATATCCGTCTTATCTGATTTTGTTTCTACCACTGACATTCTTCTGATATCATTCTTTCATCATCATTGTTATTTTTCATTGGTCATGTCGTCATTGTCTTCATCATCTCCCTTGATTTATGTCCAAAGATTCTTCTTTACTCTCTGATCTGTTATTGGGTATATAGGGAACTCTGGTTTGTTTACAGCTCCTTCTATTTGTACTAGATATTGGTTTTGTTGTGATGTCATCAGGAACTGTGACCTGAATGATAAACTCCTATCCCTGAGCCACTGGTCTTGTGAGAGCTTGTGAGTTTGTATCTTGTTACGTTCAATAGCAATCTTATCTGTTGAGCTTCAGTCAAAGCAACATCAGATAGCACCGGTTAGGACCTTTGACTTTGTTGTGATGCTTCTTCTTGGGGGTTTATCCCTTAGCTAAGGTCTTGTTTCTTTTACCTTTAGAAGTGAGTAGCCTTCGTCTTGGGGAGATGATTCAGAATCAGCTTCTTTTTGTGGTTTTTGGTTTTGGAAGTCTTTCCACCTAGTAGCATATCATGGTAAAGTATGTTTAGGCTTCAGACTCCACATAGCTTGAATGGTTCAATGTGCTGAGGGAGAATAGGCACCGAATACATGTGTGTCCTGATGTTTAGAAAATTACTTTTCTTACTTGGTGAACATGAAGTCATCCCTGGCATAGTGCCAAAACATCTTGTTTCTCCTTGGGATTCCCTAATCCTTTGCCATGAAGTAGTCTACAATGACTTTGGTGAATCGTGGATAGTACATGTCATTGTTCTTCTTAAAATTTTTGTTCTCCACTTGATACACAAAATCTTCCCACATAAAGTAGACATAATCAAAAGTCTTTTTATGATACATTCCCTAAAGAATTTGAGCACGTGACAGTCGAAGACTCTCTCAGGTGGAGCAGTAATATTTTCATTCTTAGTCACAATGTTGATTATTAGGCAACAATGAATCTCCATGGTTATGATGTGATTGCGTGACATCGGATAAAAACTTGATCTCACCAGTGTGTCCAAGGCCTCTAATAAAAGATAGAATCTCCTCTTCAAGTGGGGGTTCTTCAAATATCTGACCAGGGAGTTTAGGGAAAATCTTGAGCATATCTCTGAAGTTGTCAATGTTAACAGTATGACTTTTTCCATTCAACTTGAAACGAAGTGAAGAATGATGTCTAGATACAGTGACCCAGAACTCTTGCATGTATATTTTTGGTACATCAGCAGAGATCTCAAATGCATTGTAGAATGGAGTGAGTTTGAGAGCATCTAATGCCACTTGAAGAGTAGGTTCCTTGGATTTGAGAATTGAGCTTAGTCAGAGATTGCTTTTTCCCTATCTTAAGACAGTCAGCAGGGGCGACTAAATCATCATCCAGTGCCTGTTGTTGAGCTCTTGTAGTATCCATGATTCTGCTAAGATAGGATCAATACAGTTTATGTACAACCAATTTTATACAATATACTATAGAGACCTATTGAGTGAGCACGTAAAGTTGATTCATGATGAGAACGTTTCTTAAGAATTTAGGAACTTTAAGACTTTTTGCACTTATTAAGATCTATCCATTTAAAAATGACAACTTAAGCTAACTTAACTTGTTTAGAGTGTATAATTAACCGATTTTAATTAACTCCCTAATTAAGATCTTTAAATCGCCTTTTAAATTGAAATTTTGATCTTAAGTGTTTTGGGTCTTAGAAGCAAAAATGATTTCTAAGGAGAAACTAGTTGTTTAGTTCCTTATAGAATCAAGTTGTTAGGTTCTTTAATGAGAACAAGTTGTTCGGTTTCTTAAGAATGAATTGTTCGGTTCCTTCTAATAAAGTTGTTTGGTTCCTACTATAACAGAGTTGTTCGGTTCCTACCTACTAGAGAGTTTTTTGGTTCCTTCTAATAAAGTTGTTCGGTTCCTACTACAACAGAGTTGTTCGGTTCCTACCCACTAGAGAGTTGTTCGGTTCCTTCTAATAAAGTTGTTCGGTTCCTACTACAACAGAGTTGTTCGGTTCCTACCCACTAGAGAGTTGTTCGGTTCCTTCTAACTGCAGGGTTGTTCGGTTCCTTATAACAACAGAGTTGTTCGGTTCCTTGAGACACATGAGTTGTTCGGTTCCTTAATGCACTTAGTTGTTCGGTTCCTTAACCAAGCAGGTTGTTCGGTTCATTAATGAAACAAGTTGTTCGGTTCCTGAACCAAACAGGTTGTTCGGTTCCTTAACTAATCAAGTTGTTCGGTTCCATTTTGAAATTTGCACAATCATGAATTTTAAGCATTCTCACTTGTTTCTTTAGCATTCATATCATGGGGATAACATTTAGGCTCAACTATAGCAACACTTAAACACAGTTTCTTCAAGATTTTACAAGAAACGAGCATGTGTCAACATTAAACACATATATTCAAGAAACTACAATCAAGGGAGCGATTTTACCATTCAAACATATTCTAGAATAGATAAACACGCATTGTATTACAAAACCCACATACTTTATACATCCTAGTTCAAAAACCCAATATTTTCGAACACACTATTTGACATAAATCATACAAATGTTACCTACACATAAAACTGTATTAAACAAGTGCTAGGCACACCTAAAGCTTCAAAACCCCTCAACTAATTTGATGTTTTAACCAACTTTGATTTTCAAGAACCCTAATTTGAGAATTAGGGATTTCGAGATCAAACTTGGATGAAAAACCAATTCCTTTGAGACGTGAGTAGTTTAGGTGTAGGAGAACACTTTTCATTTATACCTTAATGCACAAAATTATCTTGAAATGATGAGATGAAGAGAGACGATCGAGTGAGGGGAGTGTGAGGGAAAAAAATATGTCAAGTGTGTGTGTTTGTGTACAGGAACGGGTAGGGTGGGATGGGGTATTAACACAAAATTTGACTTTAACACATTTGGCCCCTCAAGTTTTAACTTTAATCAATTTTTACATAATCAAGTTTTATAAGGCATATGCAAGATAAACAAAAAGCACAAATAGTCCCTAATGTTCAAACTATCATACCTATAGACTTAATTTTTGCAAAAATTCTCCCTAAAGGCATAAACACATAACATTTAAGGCACACGTAAGTTAAAATTAATTAACTATCCTTACAAATGATATTCCGTTATTGTTTAAAAACCTTTTTCTCATTAATCCCATCATTATAATGAAGAAGATATTTGACATTTTCTCCCCCTCAAACAATGACCCGTTTTCTAGTTAAAGAGCTGTAGTCGTTGTTTGAGTTGGTCAGATGTCTTTGAAAAGCATTTTCTGATGAAGCAATGTTTTCATTTTAAAAAACAAACACCATAGCAAATAAGATTTCTCTTATTTTTACTCATAAGCGCACTGACACGTACACTTATGGAATATAGGAAGCACGGGTTGTGATGCAAAGTAATCACAAGCCTTTGCATGGTCATAAAGTAGACCATGCCCGAGAATAAATTCCCGTTATGAGGTCAAGTTTTCTTTTTGAAATATTTGCCTTTAAGATGATGACCGGGTTGCTATCTGAAATAATAGCAAGCCATTTGGCATGTTTTTGAAAATATTTGAACTTCTACTCGAACTTCATTTACAGCCTCGTATCATTATTGAATGACATTTCTAAGACCGTAAATGTTATCGATTTTCAGAAGACATGCCATTATTACCTCTTTTTATATTTTTCTCATTTTTTTAATTTTTTTTCTTTGGTTTTATGAATTTTATATTTTTGTATTTTGTTTTTATAAAATTTTCTGAAAAATGAAAAATCTTTTTGGTTTTTATGGTTTTAATATATATACATATGATACAGGATATTTGAATAGGTATCACCACTATTCATCAACTTCATCTGCCAATTGTTTCAGAGTCTCCGGCGTAAAACTCTGCATTCCTAGTTTGTTGATAAGAAATTCAATTCTTTCTCTTACAAGGGATTTTGTGAAGATATTCGCCAGTTGATACTCCGTATTGACAAAGTAAAGTTCAATCACCCTATTTTCAACATGCTCCTTGATAAAGTGAAATATGACGTCTATATGCTTCGACCTGGAATGTTGAACATTGTTGCAGCTTAAGGCAATAGCGCTTTTGTTATCACAGTACATTGGAATTTTATTGAATCCAAGGCCATAGTTAGTAAACTGTGATCTCATCCAAAGAATTTAAGCACAACATACCGACATATCAATATATTCAGCTTCCGTACTGGATATCGCAGCGCTTTTCTGCCTTTTTGATGACCAGCTAACAAGTCTATCTCCCGGAACTGCATACTTCCAGATGTGCTACGGCGTGTATCTTGACAACCAGCATGATCCGCATCTGCAAATGCTGTTAGTGCAATTGAAGAATCCTTCGGATACCATAGTCCCCGATTGACGGTTCCTCTTAGATATCAAAAGATCCTTTTGACCGCATGTAAGTGCTTTTCGATAGGCCTAGCCTGATACCGGGTACACATGCATATAACAAATTGTAGGTCAGGTCTACTAGCTATAAGATATAGGAAGGTGCCAATCATGTCACGATAGTGTGACAGATCAACAACTTTCCCTTCTTTATCCTTATCTAGTTTGGATTTCTCCACAATGGGAGTATCCACTGGGTCACAAGAGTCAAAACTGTATTTCTTTAAAGATTTAAGGGCATATTTTTATTGGTTAATAAAGATGCCTCTGGGATTTTGAAAAGTCTGTAGTCCTAAGAAAAATGAGATTTTGCCCATCATTGACATCTTAAATCTTGAACACATGATTTTAGGAAATAGGTCACAAAGTTCAGGTGTAGATGCAGCAAAGATAATATCATCGACATATACTTATACCAGAAGTAATTCCTTGCCTTCCTTACGGATGAACATAGTAGGATCCACTAAGCCTTTGGAGAAGTCTTGGGATATCAAAAACGAAGACAACATGTCATACCACGCGCATGGAGCTTGTTTCAACCCATAAAGAGCTTTCTTAAGCTTGTACACGTGATTGGGGTTGTCTGGATCCACAAAACCGTTCGGCTGGCTAACATAAACCTCTTCTCGCAAATTACCATTCAGAAACGCAGTCTTGACATCCATTTGGTAGATGACCATGTTCATGTGAGCGGCAAACGCGAGAAAAATCCTTATAGCTTCTAATCTTGCAACCGGAGAAAAAGACTCTTCAAAATCAATTCCCTCTTGTTGACGGTAACCACGAGCCACTAATCGAGCCTTGTTCTTTAGAATACCTCCCAGTTCGTCTAGCTTCATTTTGTAGATCCACTTCAAAGTAATAACCATAATTTTGTCTTGTCTGGGTACGAGCTCCCATACTTCAAGGCGTTCGAACTCATTAAGCTCTTCTTGCATTGCTTCGATCTAGCAGGATCGAGTCAAAGCATCTTTATACGTCTTGGGTTCAACATCAGTGAGGAAAGCATCATAGTAACAGAAAAGTGCTTGCTCATGTAATTGTAGCCTTGTGGAAACTGGTCTATCGAGTTCACCGATTATATTTTCAAGTGGATGATCCTTAGTCTATTTGCTATTATGTTCAGAAATTTGGTGATCGGGATGCATAATTGTATGAATAGAATCCGACGATAAAGATTGATCAGAAGGGATTTCTGGAATTGGGATACCAAAGTACGGATCATTACCCATGTGTGCAATTTCAATATCATGATTGTCTTCTTCAACATCGTTAGGAATGACGGGAGGTTAAGTTTCGGGTGTTGTTTGAGAATGACTTGGTGATGGTGCATCTTGGTCAACATTTATTGAAGAAGGTGAACCGGTTGATACATCGGGAGCTGGAGCAACTACTTCATGGATTGGAGCAACGACTTCAGAGGCTGGGTAATCAACACTAGGTGGAGGAGTGAGTAATTCATTAAACATCGGTTGAAACAAAATATTCTAATATGTTCTTGACGGTGGTACAAACGGTGTTAAAGGAGGAGGGTTTGGCACGAGTCCTAAACTGATTGTTTCAGGAGTCATTTCATGAAGTGCGGGTCCTAAACTGTTGTGTTCAAAAGCCATTGCAGTCAGCTCATCAAAATCTACATGAATTGTCTCAATGATTCGTCTGGTACGTCAGTTGTAAATTCAAAATGCTTTCTTTGTGGGTGCATAGCCAATGAAAATACCAATATCAGCTTTCGGTTGTAACTTACCCAAGTTCTCACTATCATTTGTCGGATAGCAGAGTGCACCAAATACATGGAAAAATGATAAGTCAGGAGGTTTGTCATGTAAAAGCTCATATGGTGTTTTTCCATGACGAAGACGTATGATGGAACGATTTTGGGTGTAACATGCGGTAGCCACTGTTTTTGCCCATAAGAATAACAGAGCTTTTGCATAAATTAACATTGTGCAGGCAGCTTTAATTAGCGCATGATTGCGTCTTTCAACGACACCATTTTGTTATGGAGAGCGAGCAACAGATGTTTCATGAGAGATGTCAACCTTCTCATAATATTCACACAATGTTTGATTAACAAATATATGTTCTGATGCGTCGGACAGGTACTTTAAGTCGCACTTAGATCATCTTAAAAACTTGATTATAAAATATGGAGCTTCATCTTTTGACCTTAAACACTTAACCCATGTAAATCGAGAGTAATCATCGACAATGACGAGGATATACTTCTTTCCATTAACGCTTGCGACACGCATTGGTCCATAAAGATCCATGTGCAACAGATAAAGTTTTTCTTGATTGGTGTCTTCAGATTTAGGTTTGTGAGGTTTCTTCTTGCTTTTACCCATAGCACAGGCAGAACACAAATGCTCCTTTTCGAATTTAAGCTTAGGGAGACCTCAAACAAGACCATGTCTAGCTAAATGGTTGATAGTACCAATGTTTAGATAAGACAAACGTCGGTGCCATAGACATGACTTAGTCTTTAAGGCCTTTGACAAGAGACATATCGGAGAGGACGCCATCATATCTCCAAGAGACAGAGTATACATATTGTTGCCTTAAGATCCAGTCAATAGGCCTGTTAGGTCTTGAATTTAGGATCAATAAGCAATAGAGTGTGTGTTTAGGTGTAGTGTGTGTGTTTATTCTAGAGAGAGAAAGATAGAAAGTATATAGAGAAAGAAGGAGGATGAGGATTAGAGAAATGAGATTAGATTGATTAGAGAAGACCACCCCACTAATAAGGTAAGGATGGGTATTTATACCCAAATACAAGGAAGAGCAAGGAGCTCTTTTTTTAGCTTTTAGCTATTTGTCGGGTCTCGTGATTTTATTTAAGTCCGAGCCTATCACCTTTACCTTAATTTACATAATATATTTCTCTATTTATTACAAAGTTTTTATCTCAATAAATCGTCCTTTTGATCATTCCTAACTATCTTCCGTAAGCGGTACGATCATTGAGATATCTCTTTGATTGCATTAATGATCATCATTTTCTTATTCGTAAAAATCTCCCCCTAAAGGATGATCATTTAGATCTCTCTTGTGACCTTGATCTTTAATCTTTAATGCTCGTTTGTCTTGAGTCTTGTTGTGTAATAGTGGTCTTGTTCCAATCATGCTCTTGTGTTCTTTGATCTTTATCTTTTCATTCTCTTTCATCTTTGCCTTTGAGATCTTTTCATATCATCATTATTTACCATTAATCCATCTTGATTTATCTTTTGAAGATATTGACCAACATACTCATACTTTCTTGACAGCTTACAATCTTTCTAATGTAGAACTTTTGTCTTGATCAACAATTTTTATGTTTTGAGGAAGTTCTTTGATTTATCAGAGTTGCGGAAGTGTATCTTTGAACTTTGAGTATGAGATATGAAGGAATGAATATGACGGTGTTCATGCTTCTGAAAGGTAGAGATGTTGTTGATGTTGTTGTTCATAAATGTATCTCCCCAGTTGACTTTACCCTAGTTCGATACAGCTTGCTCCATACCAAGCAGTTCCAACTGCTTCCACCAAACATACAAACCATTCATAACAACTACTTCACACAGACAACTCTATGAAGACTAGAAACTATAACATTCAGATAAATTAAAGTCCTGGATGATGTGGTGGGGGGGGGTGGGGCATCAACCAAAGTCAATTAAGTCCCGATGTACCTTTTCTTCCCTTAATTGTTTGCATTATATCGAAAATATTCAGCTAGACACTTCTCTTCCCCTCTGATTATATTTGATGAACATTCAAACATAATCATAATCTTGTTACACCTGAATATTCGATAGTGAAGTCATGTGTGGAGTGCAGTCTGATCATGAGAGTCAACTACTATCTTTAATTCCAACAATCTCCCCTCATCAATAGTGTGGCATCATAAGTAACCTTGGTAATCTAACACTTCATTGAATACTAAATCAAGGAAATGTTGTTTGTGTTTTTCGAAAACAAATTCCAAAGAACACGATAACTACTAGATCACTTAGATTACTAGTTAACACTAATTGAATCATTAAACAATCATTTTCAAATTAGTGACCTATGTTCAGCGTTGGCTTGATGTAAGCACTGGTAGGATTTCTATTCAATCATTGTGAAATACTTAATTTAAGTATCACTCTTGAATGTTCTGGCAATGTCACTAAGACATGCAATGTTACAATAGGTCATATAGCGATTTGTTCTTTGGTATCTTTGATGTTTTAATACAAATGTACTTTTGTGTCTACTGTGAGATTTATGATCTGATCTCGATTTTTTGCTTCTAGTACTTCAATAGTCGTTTTGGTTTTTTTGTTGATCGGAGGTTGGAGCAGACTGCCACCTTTTCAATATCAACAATCTCGGAATGAGATGTCAATAGATTATGCATTTAATCTCCGTGACAATAAAACAAGATTCTTTTAAAATAATCTTGAGTGGCTGGGAAGGGTTGTGCATTGCATCACTGGGTTTATGATGTCTTTTTTCAATACCAAATATCATTTTTGTGATATTCGATAGATTATGTATTGACCCGGTTTCTGCCTAATGTTTGTGGAGGGCTTCTTTCTTTTCACCCTTTGCACATCATTTCTTTTTAATTCTTCAACCTACCAATGGTCCACTCAAGAGTCATTACTATCATCATGTTGTGATTGTTCCAATGATAGCTCATGCCTTAGATGACATTATTCCCATTCACATTCAACTCCATCATACCTAAGGACTTCTATTCTATCTATGGAATGTCTTTGGGTAGATCCCTCCGGTTCTGGTTGGATCCATGGGATAATACCTAACACTTACCACCCTTATTTCTTCTTTGATTCATTGTGAGGTAGTTGGTTGTTGGGGATATTTAAGATCAGTATACCATAAAAAACCTTTTGAAAATCAATCAAGTGTTTGTATAAATAAACATTTAACACTTGAAAGTTTACACTTTTTGAGAAATACCTCCCCCTACACTTGTGCCATCGTTATTCAAAATTATTTTAACATGGGAGGAAGAGTTGTTCCACTTTGAGTCTTTTAGATCACTTTGTTTTCCCACACACTAAGCATTTTATCCTTTTCTTGATCACATTTTATCCAATTTTTCTCCCCCCTCAAAATAGCATCCATAAGATATTTTTAATATCAATGGACTTTAAAATAGCTATATGAGATTTTGAAAACACATGGGAGAAAACGGATATAGCATGATTATGATTTGGAACCTTTCTGAATGTTCTAAACAAATTGGAAAACTAGTTGCGTCAAAGTATGTCGATATCTAAAACGTATGGTCAGTAGATTGCTCACTCCTCATCCTGTTAATTTCAGGAAACGGTCGCAATAGACACAATCTTCTCTATTTGCATGCTTTATCGATATAAACACACTTAACAAACAACTATTTTGAGATCGATTTATTTTTCATTTGTTTAAGCTTTGTCCTTTATTCCCCCATCACCGCAATAATAGTATCAATGAGTTGACGATGAAAAGGAGTTGTTTGAAATCACATTGAAGATTTTAAACAATCTTTTGATCATTCTTGAAAATTGTGTTCAACATCAAACGCTTGTATACCATTTTACTTGAGCTCAAGATTTGGATTATCTTAAATGAAATAGCTCAAGTCCGAGAAGTTATAAGCTTCCCATTGTGAGGATAAATGTATAAAAATGTACACTTTCCTTTATTTGAAGAACGAGTCATAAGCTGACATTTACTTAGAAGTCAAATGTCCCGAGCACACATTTTGAAGAGATTTTGACAAAAAAATTACTCGGGACAAAGAAGATTTCTCTTCTTTTGAAGATAAAGCGCACTGAACCGTACACTTATTTCTAGTGAAATCGGGTTGTTATCTGAAACATTTAAATAATAGCATGTTGGTGGTGCAAACTTTTGAAAGATTTTGAAAATATTTTTGAAAAAGTTGAATATTTTCACTCAAAACAAGAAGATTTCTTTTCTTTTTAAGGTAAAGCGTACTGAAACGTACACTTCCCTTTTATTTGAAGACTCCGGGTGTGCCAATCTGACATTTGATGAATAACCAATTGACCATCGAATTTAGACAACAACCTTTGGAACCCATTTAAGCACGGTGCTAACGGGTTTACCAAGTTTTGAAAACCATTTTAAAGCTGTGTCAATTCGATGTAAAAATGTTGAGTTTCAACGAGGGCTTGAAACTGGTGTTTCATTTGAAAACAACTCTCGTGGAATCAACGGAGATTTAAAATTCCTTTTGATTTTCCATTGATTATTGAAACTCAGTGTTTTTTGAGGATGTTTTAAAGTCTTGTTGACGAAGAAAGAAGAATTTTATTTGTTATTAACAATTGGATAATTTATTCTGCAAATTTGTTTTTCGAACCATTTGAAGATCTTCCACTGTTTTTGTTTTTTCAAAAACCGAGTCATTCTTGTTTTGCATCAAAAAGCATTTATATTTTGGATATTTGAAAGATTTCGAATGACTTTGCTTTGGCTCCACACTTGTTTTTCGGTGTTAAAACGAGACTTGTGGAGTAACAATAAACTTGTTTATTTCCTTTGAAGTACTTGTCTTAAACTACTTTTTGTGAGAAGTAGATGCTTCAAAAGTTTGAGATTCCTTAATTGGCCTCCACACTTGTTTTACCGGTGTAAAACAAGAGTGTGATGTTTCAAAAGATTGATTCTTTGCATTTGAAGCTCTTGTCTTAAAACCATTTTGAGGAAAATAAGTTTAATACTATGAGTTTTCTTAGTAACTTCCTATCTTTTTGTAAAGAATAGGTTGTAAACTGAGAAACCCTTCTTAAAAATGGTTTTGAGGATTCACCCGTGTGAACCTTTTCCGAAACACTTTCTTTAGGTTTTGAAGATTTTGAAACATTGATGTTCCATTTTTTCCGATTAAGAGAATCAAACTTCACTTTTAAAGCATTATACGAAGTTCTCTACTACATGAATTCTTTTTGGTCAAAGAACGATTATCTACTTTTTGTGTGCAATTGTGATTCAAAGATGCAATTGGTTTAAAGCTGATCTCTTTCATTGTCAAGTAACGGTGGTTTTTCTAAAATTCAAGAATTATCAAACTTTGTTTCCACACGCTTCCCTTTCAGATTTTCAAGTTGAGTCCTTAAATGATTAATTTCTTTCAAAAATCGATCTTTTTCGGCTTTAGAATCATCAACCTTTCGAGCCAATTGTCGTTCAAGAACAACTTTCGTTTTTTCAAGTTTTCTAAATACAGCTTCTAATTAGGATAGTTCTGTTTGACAAATTCAGATTACATCATCAAAATATCTTTTGACTTTTGGGAGCCATGATTTTTCGACGATGGAATAGCCTTTTGATTCAAAATCATAATTTTCATTATTAAAAGCATTCAATTTTCCCAATGTTGCCCTTTTTTCTTCATCAGCGAAAACATTCTCAAGATTATTGATTTTTATCAACAAATCATAATTTTTCTTTTATTTGTTTTTCTAAAGGACTTTTCCAGTTCATCTAATCGCTTTATTGAAAAAAACACTTGTTCGTTTTCAAAAAGATTTGTTTCTCCCCGGATTTTTTTTTTCCCTTTGTTAAGTTCAGTAATATCCAATTGCTTCTTTTTTGAAAAATTCAATTTTATGAAAATGTTATTGAACTTAGTTTTAGGCAAGTTCAAACATTGAGACTTCAGATTTTCTGCCTCATTTTGTGTTACATTTAAAGTTTTTGTTTGAACCCGTGACTTTTTGATTGAATCAAACAAGCTGTGAAAACACTATAAGATCGTTGTAGCTCTAGTTTGATTAGAACTTTAATCTAGGATAATGATAACATAGGCGGAATATTCAAATATAGAATCAATATTATCATAACAAGGTTTTACCAAACATTCACCACAACCCCAATATTATTTGATCAGATAATACGGTTACATCAATCGAACTGTAACTGGATCAAGGATAACCTGGATACCTTGATGGCTAAAACTACAAACCTAGTCGTCCACTTAGAGGACTTAACGCCTAGAACACACACACTTTTCTGATGTTTACATCTTTGACACACACTTTTTCTATGATCTCTTTATATAGGGAGAGATCAAGACTTACAAAGGAAGTAAATCAATTAGATAAGGAAACTATTTAAATCACATTAAATCACATTAAAACGTTTCCTAATCATTATCTTTAATATCTTTGACCAAATCTTCTATAATTCTTCAAAATCTTCCATCTTTGTAGAATTACATAGTTGCCAGATTTAGTCCTTATGTTTTATTCTTTTATTTATTTTGTCTCATCAAATCTAGAATCCCAATAATCTTCCTCTATTTGATGATGACAAAACAAACAAATTCATGTACGAACTTTATCATAAAGCTAAAGCTTCCCCTGAAGTTGAGATGTAATCATCTCCATGAATGAAACAAAATCTTCCCCTTAATTCAGAATTCCTTTGTAACCTGCTCATATCACCACACATAATAAGCTGCAAATCATATCTTTGTAATCTTCTTCCCCTTTTTGTCATAATCTAATAGGGATCTTATGAAGATAAGCAACTTGAATCTTTACAACTACAAATCATATATCACACTACCAATCCAGCCTTCCAATGACTTAAATTACCCTCCATGACGCATAATAAGAATACGAATCTGCAGTAGAAACTTAATAGCAGTTAGTAATAACAATAATAGCGTTAAGTAGTAACGAACTTTTCACTTAGTGGTGCATGTAAATGGTTAAACATTTTAACAATAAGCTTCCCCTGAAACCCATATGTTAACCATTTCTTGAATCTTCAATTCTGTAGGCTCTATGTAATGATACTTGTGAGAAAAAAAAATAAGTTTAACAAAATTGAGTGAAGTAAAATAACTCAAACCTTGTGTCTATGTCTTGTACTATCCACATAACTCCAAACTCATACTCTAATTCTTTAAAGTATAAGTATACCTCAATCTCTTGACAAAATCCTCATCCAAATGAGACACTGAGCACTACAACGTAACTCCTTAAAGTGATAGCAAATGTGCACATTGAGCACCATAAGTTTGTAGATCACACATTGCTAGATTTGACAAGTCTTCGTCAACATCGATTTCTCTGCGCATAACAAGTTATTTTCAAAGTCATAATCCAACCAAATTCGACTTTAAGATATGATAAGAACACGCACTTGTGAAAATTCCACTTCAACTCCAAATAAGTGATAAACAATTGTCTTCGTAATTAATTTTTGCAATTAATCCCAAAAATAGCCTCTTAACGATTTAAGTGAATCTTAATCCAATCCGAGATCCAAACAGTGTGTTATCCAATATTTGACAAAATTAACAGTTTTAACTTTTTCATACTTGTCCGAGAACGATCAGAAACTCACCAAATTTGTTTCTTTTGAGATTCGAATATGTTATTCTTGAACACACTTCCAAAAGTTTCACAACAGTAAACATAAAATCCTTAAGCAAACCTTGTGTCGACCTTCTGAGTAAAACAACCGTCAAAACAAAATCAACACGTAGCTTGTAAAAAAACCATGTGTCTTTCCTGTCCAAACTTGACAAGTAACCTGTTGTGATGCAAGCTTCCAGTTAATCTCATATTTGTCATTCCATTGAAGTTTAAAAACCAAATCCATCAACGTAACCTTGTGTTAACAACCGTAAGCCTAGCAGCAGAAATCGTATAACAGTACTACTAACTTCTTGTCATCAAACACTACCATGTAACGAGCTGCATTAATCTATCTTCACTTGGCAGCATTAACAGTTCAACTGTTTCTTTGGCAGCATTGACAACAATAATTCAATCCAGTCAATAACATATACTTGTAGTTTTTATGGGAACTAAAATACAATCCCTAAAAAATAAGGTTTCCAAAACATAACAGATTCCATTCCCCAATCCATGAACTTATCCCAAACCTGTTGTGATAACTTCCATATATGTTCTTTCAAATCACCATTGCAGCTAACTTTTTCACACATGCAAACTTACTACTTTTTAACACCTTAGCAACATTAATACCTTTTCAAATCCCATACAAACTCTGCTATCGATGCCATCACTAGGGTTTTCTTCACCATCACTACCACATTCACAAGTATCATCTTGGACATACCTTGAACACCAGCATATACTTCCAAACCAGATCATAGTTGGTCTCCACACTTGTTTTACCGGTGTAAAACAAGAGTGTGATGTTTCAAAAGATTGATTCTTTGCATTTGAAGCTCTTGTCTTAAGACCCTTTTGAGGAAAAAATGTTTCAAAACTTTGAGATTTCTCTGAAAACTTCCTATCTTTTTGTAAAGAATAGGTTGTAAACTGAGAAACCCTTCTTAAAAATGGTTTTGAGGATTCACCCGTGTAAACCTTTTCCGAAACACTTTCTTTAGGTTTTGAAGATTTTAAAACATTGATGTTCCATTTTTTTTATTAAGAGAATCAAACTTCACTTTTAAAGCATTATACGAAGTTCTCAACTCATGATATTCTTTTTGACAATAATGAATATCTTGTGATGCCAATTTTAATTCCAAAGATGTAATTTTTTTCAAAAACTGATCTCTTTCATTTTTAGGCAAAGACTGTGCAGTGACTGGTTTTGACAAATCCTTTTGCACTACAATTTTGGGAATGAACCATGATTTTGAAATTTAAGAGTTTATCAAATGTTTATCAGAAAGTGGTTTTCCCAAAATTGAAGATTTATCAAACTTAGTTTTCACAGACTTTCCTTTCAGATTTTCCAATTGATTTCTCAAATGATTAATTTCTTTCAAAAATTAATCTTTTCGGCTTTAGAATATTCGACCTTACGAGCCAATTGTCGTTCAAGAACAACTTTTGTTTTTTCAAGTTTTTCAAAATACGCCTCAAATTTGGCTGTTCTGTTTGACAATTCAAGATTGACATCATCAAAATCTTTTGACTTTTGAGCAATGATTTTTTTGAGATGAATAACCTTTGATTCAAAATCACAATTTTCATTATCAAAAGCATTCAATTTTCCCAATGTTGCCCTTTTTTCTTCATCAGCGAAAACATTCTCAAGATTATCGATTTTTATCAACTAATCAGAATTTTCTTTTATTTCTTTTGCCAAAGACTTTTTCAGCTCATCAATCTTTATTTGAAAAACATTTGTTTCATTTTCAAAAAGATTCTGTTTCTCCCCCGATTCCTTGTTAAGTTCAAAAATATCCAATTGCTTCTTTTTGAAAAATTCAATCTTTCCGAAAATGTTATTGAACTTAGTTTCAGCAAATTCAAACAATTGAGACTTCAGATTTTCTGCCTCGTTTTGTGTTACATTTGAAGTTTTTGTTTGAACCCGCGACTTTTTGATTGAATCAAACAAGCTTTGGTAAGTCAACTTCAAGTGTTCATTCTCCTTAATTAATGACGCCACTTGATATTCCAACTCAATGTTTTTAGTTTCAATTTCATCAAAATTGACCTTAACTTTGACTTCATCACAATGATTAGTCTCAACTCTTGACCTTTGAACCGAATCAAACAAATCTTTATAAGTCTGTTTCAAATGAGCATTCTCGATTTGTAATGATGCCATAAAATTCTCATTTTCTTTTTGCAATGTTTTCAAAGAATTATTTTCTCGAGACTTGTGCTGAAGTGCGATTTCAAAAGCAATACTCTTTGCCTCAAATTTTGACAAATCTTTTTCCAATTCAACAATTCTTTTTGACAATTCCTGTGTGACTTCAAATGCATCATTACAAACCGTATCAGCTGTTTTACTCTCATTTGAAACATCTTTTGACTCTTTTGAAATTCTTTCAGTTTCATCATGTAAATCCTTATTCCTTATTTCCACACAAGAGGTTATGACAAGATTCTTGATATCTTCAGCTAAGGATGCTTCCAAGAGTTGATCTTTTAAAAGCTCATTTTGTTTGAAAGTTTCATCAAGATCATTTTCCACTGAAACAAAAACATCTTTCATTTCTTTTACATCTCTTTTAAATCGATTCTGAAAGACTTCAAAATAGACATGCCATTCTCGAAGAATTAATTTCGCTTCTACACAAACATCGATTAATCGAAGTTCTTCTTTAGACGTATAGAAAATGCTTTCTCGTTTACAATTCTTTTCTAGTAACTCAAACAATTTTTTGAAAACATTTTCCATTTCATTCAAATCCACAAGCATTGGATTTGCACTAGGCATTGATGCCATGCTTGGTTTTGTCTCAGAAGAAACTTTTTCAGAAGATATAAAAGATGATGGAAAATATGTTTGTTCAGCAGAAAGTTCTTTTTGAGGAACAAAATCGTCATAAAGTTTGTTCAATTTTCTGTAATCGATTGGTTTTATCTTTAACTCCTGAACTTTTTCATCTTTTTGAAACTCGTTCATTTTTAATTGACTCTTTTCAGCATCCTCAAGAGTTTCCTCAGAATCAAACACATGCAGTTGTTCATTCTTATTACAAAGTTCATAAGCACGATACAACTTAGGAATTTTGGCATAAGCTTGTGAAAGAACATAAGGACCGTTATATCCCAAACCCGACTTCCGTAAGTTGTCCCGAAAAGCTTTTTGTTCATTTGTAAGCAACCGAAGTGTTTCAGTTGATTTGCCCATTTTACAAACAACGTTTTCAAGATCTTTGTTCTTAGCTTGTAACTGAATGATGTCATTAAGATATTTTTCCTCTTTGTCACGCTGTGTTTGATTGAAAATCGTTTGTGTCTTTTGATATTCCTCTTTTTGTCTTTTATAGTCAATAACAGCTAAGTCCAATTTATCACGTTGTTGTTTTAGATCTCGAATGATATCTTGATCACGAATAAATTGAGACTGCCAACACAAATAAAATGTAGACTAGAGCTTGTTGATTAAAATGTGTTTTGCTTTAGGCGAATCAGCCTCAAGAAATTCGTTGAGATAATTGTTATCCCTATTGATGTTTTCCAAAACCTGAACCCTTTTCCTTAATACAACCAAGCAGACTAGTGAAAGTAGTGTTTGTTGTTGACTTTTGAGTCAAATAGTTGTTGTTTATTTCATTTGATTCCATTTTCTGATTTAGCACAACGAACCCAAGTGAATTTCAACACAAACCCAAAAATTTACATCCAATTTATCACACAAACATTTGAATTACACGACTGAATTATCGCAATTAAACAATACGTGAAACTCAAAGGATTATACCCAAATATATTAGTATCACCCAAACACTGGATACGCAGCGGAACTATAACATTTGAGGGTGCAATAATCGATAATACATGCACCACGAGTCCAGTAAACGCCAAAAATACGTTTATTAACAAATTCTCACTCTCATTAGTTTAAAACGAAGAATAGAAACAGACTACAAGATCATGCGTCCCCAAACTATACAAGTCAGATCACGACTTCATTTCAAATATGTTTTAATTAATTTATAAAACATATGTCACCGGAGCCTTCATTACGTCCCATCCTCTCTCTATTCCGTCCATCCAAACTATCTTCATAATACCAAAACCTGAGAAAAACATGCTTAAAAAGGTCACATCAAACTTGGTGAATTCATAGGTTTAATATAAATGTTATAATCCAGGACCGCAAGACTTGCCCTGTGGACATGCATCCATGCAGACCATCAACCACAGAATGGTCATTACGTTACCTAAGCCTCATACACTGAAGCTCGACATATATGAATACAACCATAAATATTGCTACATTGCCACGATGAATGATGTGTCATCTGTAACATCCAACATCCGATCATGATAAACGCTTCGTTTCCAGTGATAGCTAGTCACACCGAGACGGGGAGGTTCAATCCCAAATAGATCTATCTATAAACACTCGCGCTATACCAACTATAGATTAACAGTTCATGATTCCATGTGCATAGTGGGTTATCGCTACAATAGCAAACACTAAACATGATAAATATGTACACTTGCGTCCAATTTGTAAAACAAAGCATGTGTCCTCACCCCAAAACTTTAAACTCATATTGTAAAACATGGGGCTATGAACTCACCTTGATCAACGATCAAGATCAAATAACCGAATCAAAATCACAACACGAACAAACCTAGCGATCTCCCCCCCCACCCCCGACCGACACGGACCTATAATTATGACGCTTCGATTACAATATGTATAAATACTATCAACGATGTTACATCGTTACAACGAAAACATATATATATATTTACTATATATGCATACATACATATATGTGATGAGAAATCCACTTGCGCGTCCTAACCATAAAAACAGCGGTAATATTTTATATATACTATTTTCCATTTTGTACTACCGGACAACTAAAGCACTACACCAGTATAACCATTATTCCTACTAAACGCAGTACTAACAATAGCCAAATTACTCTACCAGCCCGTCAAACTAATATACTACCAATAGTAATGACTACAACTACCAGGAGTAACTATAACACTACCAGTAGTAACCATTATTATACTACAAATACTAATGACAAAATTACTCTACATGAGTAACTAATATACGTCCAGTAGTAATGACTATAACACCAGGGGAACTATAATACACTACAGTAGTAACTAATTATTATAACTACCAGTACATAATGATAAAATTACTCCACCAGGATTGAACTAATATACTACCATAGTAATCTCTATAACCGACCAGGATAAATATGAATACATAATTCCTAACACACCTTAATTAAAAATCTTTCTATTTTCAATAATTTCCCTTTTTAGTAAGTCCCTCAGACACAATATTATGTTCATAATATTAGTTAATCACCCGGTCGAACCTTCGACGCTTATTTAGTCACAAATCTCGAAGGTATGGATATCCCTTCCGGCTTTTTACGAAATGTTACGGTTTTATACTTTCCTGGAATTAAATCGACCAACGGTCTCAAAAATTGTACTACGATAGTAGAGTAATCGATATATTTTATTAATTCACAATCACCTTCACAACACGTAAGCGTGTATTATAGTCTTCTTTATGCGCGATAGAGCGCGTTGGACTTTTATAAAATATTTATTTTATAAGTCCTACCCGACTATAACGACCCACTAAATCATATTTTCATGACTCGGGTTATAAAGAGAATTTATGTGAAACGATATTCCGAACAACCTTTTAGTTTTAGTTGAAACCCGAAACCCAACATAAAATGACCAAAATGCCCCTACCAGTTTCTGCCAACAAATATTACCAAAACGCATACCTGTGTTTGCGTTTTTGACCCGTTATAAGGCGTCCTTAATTCCAGAAAAACCTCGCGCAACAGGTAAACGTTCTTTGAACCAACTTTCATTTTGTCCGAGACACGAAACTCGACTGAAATGGGCGAAAACCTGCAGCATCGTCTCTCTATCTCTCAAGTCTGCTGCAGTGTAATTAATAGCCAAAAAGCCAGATTTTGTCCCCGCTTTAAGACCCGTTATCACTCGCTTTTAGACTTAAAGAATCTCGCGGGGAAGTAAAACGACCTTCCGAACGACTTTCATGTTTCGGCCGCTCGAAAGTGCCCGAATCGAGCTTTTAAAATCCGGACAACAAGCACCCTTTTATACTAGTGCAGAAATTTAGTGTTTCGAATATATCTCGTTTTCGCCATAACTTTTTCGTTATTAGGAGATACGAGACGATCCTTTATATGGAAAAAACGATCGTTCAATGCAAGCACTACAATTATTCCAAGCCTAAAACGCAGATTTATGAAATCTCGATCCTCGGTTGGCGTGCCAAACTTTCTGCTCACAGTGAACTTATTACAAACCACGCCAAAATCCGTTTTCGACCACAAGCTCATCAAACTAACATCTAACATGACATCAACAATTTATACTTTACCCACTAAACCATTTGTATCAACCAAACATAGTCGCCGCTAGTTCAAGCCGATTTCATCACTTATAACATATTTACATAAATCATTTCGAATGAATGAAATAATTAAATAACATAAAATGAAAGCTCACTATGCTATAGGAGCCACAAGTCGGAAAAATAAGGACAGTCGGGTTGTCCCTTTTGGTCTGCTTCATGACGCGACCCAGCCACAAGCCAAACCACAACCCGATCTTCAACCCGAATATGACTAATCAACAAAACACTTCCTTGTGCCCTCTCTAGCTTGATTCGAACCAAGAAGGAAAAAGGAGAAACCAAACTAACTACAACTTGGTTTCCATACTTTGATTCACATCATCATTAAGTGAATACTTTAATGTGTTAAAGAGATCAACCTAGAAAAAATGAATGGTTTGTGTGGGTGAGGGAGTTTGACCGAACCACAAGAGAAGGAGAGAAGGGTGCGAAACAAATGGGCTAGGTCTGGTTTACTCTTAACTTCAATTGAGTTATAGTTGTATGATTATCAAGCTCAAAATTGATTAAATTGAGAATGTTTTGTGCTATTTGTACTCGGCAGAAGCCACAAAGAGAAGGATCTCTCTATATCAAAGACTATTATAATGTTAACTTGAAAATAACTCACAATATCTTGCAAATGATCTTTGTAACCACTTTAATTAAACGCGAGCCTAAAATGCGAGAACCAAGGATTAACGCTGACCATCTCTAGAACATAATCAAGTGATGCCCTACCATAATGAAACCCACTATGGCTGCAAACATAATTTAATAATCAGACCCGGCATGCCTGCAAACATAATCAATTGATACCCCGCCAAGATAGTATGGCTGCAAACACGATCAAGTGATGCCCTGCCAAAACACGGGTCAATTTCGACTACCACAGTAATGAAACACGTCGTGGTTGCAAATAAAATCTAGGAATTCCCTGCCAAGATACGGGTCAATTTAAACCATCACAATGAGAAGCCTACACCAAAGTTTAAATAAGCTGATAAGTAAATAACAATAACAAGACAACATAATATCATCTTTATAAAACACCAAAATCAAACCCGATCAAAGTTACATTTCAATTAAAAAGAATATAACAGAATGTATACAAAACCCAAAAATAAAACCCGATTAAAAGTGCATGTCTCATATAACATCATCTAAAAAAAAAACCCAAATCAAAACCCGATCAAAAAGTCTACTATGCAGTTCATCAAAACAAAGATGATCTTTAAAAAAAAACTTAAATGCATGAGCTTCATAACCATCTCTCTCTTTCAATTAAAAACAATCTCTCTCTCTATCTCTCTAGCGACAGAGTTCATACCGACACCATCTGATTAAACAAAAACAGTAATATGCAAAACACCAAAACCACAATAAACCGCACACCACATAGAACCCCATCAATACATCAAGATCATATGAGATCAAATTAAGTTTGAAAGAGATATGCATGAATGAAATGGCTGTAGGTGAAAGTAGATATGACCTAAGAAAGAAAGTGAGCGCGTGAAGTGGGAAGTGAGTGATAGATATATGAGCAATAAATGCACCTTAGGAAAATCATGAGGGGGGGTGATACCGCCCTTTAATATATAATTATAATATATAACGGTTCAGATTTCATTTCAAAACATTTTCGAAAGACCAAGACGACTAATAACCAGGCATCGTCACAACCATGGACAATGACGAAAGAGATTCAGCGTTGGGTAAAAATCGTTTGCGACGTGGGTCAGAAAAGAACCTCGATGGCGAGAGCGTAATGAAGATGAGAGAGGGGTGGTTTGTTCATTTGGGGTCCAGAGGTTGTACTTATTTTAAGAAATCTCAATGGAGAAGGGTTCCCCGAAGGATACGAATGCTAATGACAATCGAAAATAAGTAAAGTTACTTTTATACATCAGTTAACCCATTAAAATAACCCATTTCCGTATAACGATTGCAAAGAATCTCATCTCTCTCTCTCTCTCTACTTAATTTGTTTGTCTCTTTTAAGAATTGCAGTAATTATGGAGTACTTGGTGAAGATTTAGCAAAAGACACGCATTCTAGAGCTTAAATAAATACATTTGAAGGTTACTGTTCTGACATCCTATACTATGTATCCCATCAAGGAATATACGGTGTAATCTGTCGCTTTTGCACTTAACCACTAGGCTGACCTACGAAGGAAATGATATCAATAGCATCCGTATCTAGAGAAGCGATCTAGAATATGGAGCGTATTGTAAGTTACAGTTATTAAATATTATGGGGGGTAGGGGGGGGGAGCTGACGAACATAGAAAGTCCCTACGTACGAACAATACTACATAGAAACCGAATCTCGATTATACAACCGGCTGTAAGTTGAATGGCGTTGCTCAGTGCAATAAGCTCGTCCGTCTAGACCATATTCAGTCCTTCTCTCCTCTAGAAAAACCTAAAAATGGGTTTTTAGTGTGCTAAATCATATTTTCAATACCTTAACCATAAAAGTCGATTTTTAGAAGAGCAGAAGAGGTCGATCATAGCAATTAATTCCATAGAAATAGAACTGGAAAACCTCTATACTTTTTTAATCATTTCTGTTTTTGGTATCATTTCGTCTCTCTCTCTCTCTATCTAGTCTCTACCTGTGGCTAAATTATACAATTATAGTTGATTTTGATGTTTGAAGGGATACTGATTGGCTAAACACACATCTCATTTTGTACCTCGAAAAATGCTAATAAACAGACTAAAACACTAAAATATGGATAAATATGTTGCAAATATGTTTGTATTGTGTTTTTATGTCTTACAGGTACAAAGGATTGAAAACAAAGCAAAAACGGTAATTTTCGGGTGACTTTCGATGACGTTTTTTACTTTATCGAGGCTCTAACGAAGTCGTTAATATTCCTCGATCACACCATTAGAAAGAGCACGAAATTACGAGTCTAACGGTACCGGCCTTTCATATGTGAACCTTTTTATTTTGAACCTTTTTCGTCCCTGTTTGAACCTTTTGCTAATAATAACCCAACCCAAACAAATTAGCCCTTATATATTAAATTCTACATTATATGATTGAAACTATGCTCTAGCACAGCGGTAAGCTTGCTAGAGCTATGCTTCAATACAAGAGGTCCTAGGTTTGATACCTGCAGAGGGGTTTATCCCCCTCACGACCCGACCCGGCTCATAACCCGACTCGACCCGGCCCATGACCCGATCCAGACCCGGCTGTTGACCCGCCGTTGACTTGCGGTCAACGACATGGGTTTACCGGGTGGTATACAGGCAGATCTCCGGCGGGTGGTCCAGCGGTGGTCACGTGGGTCCGCCGCCCATTGACCGTCGTTGACCGCGCTGTTACCGCCGCTCCACAGTTATCTCTATCTATCTATATCTGCACAGGTTACGGTCTGGTCAGACGCACGTGGCACCACTCAGTGTACATGTGGCCCATATTAATGTTGGGTGGTTGGTCAGGTGGCAGGTACGAGGTACTGTAGCAATACAAGGTTGTTGGATCGAGGCTTCTGGAAGGCTGACGTGTAATCAAATGATTAGCTGTGTATGATGAGGATATTTGAGGCGGTTCAAGGAAATTTCCATGAAGTTTCATTCACAAGAAATTACCAAAATACCCCTGATTCATGGATTATGATTGGTGGACTACTAGAAATGACGAAAATGCCCTCAAGCACCCATTTGGGCTATAAAATGCACACAACAGCTTCATTTGTGCGGTGTTAGTTTTAGTTTATTTTCCAAGTAATAGTGTAGTGTAGATTTAGGAGTAGGAGTAGAATAATGTAGATTATTTTGGGCTTATTGTAAAAGCTTTTAGCTTATCATCTCAACTTATTGTAGTGGCTTATTTTTTTATGAATGAAGATGCTTTTTATTAAGGTTGGTTTTTATTAATGCTTATTATCTTAATGCTTATTTCTTATGCTTATTTTTCTACTCATTTTCTTTTGCTTATTTCTAAATAAGCTCATGCTTATAGCTTATTTTTAGATCCGGTCTCTTAAGCTTTTATTCTAATAAGCTAATTCCATTGCTTATGTAGACTAGCTTATTTTACATTGTTTTCAATTTAGAGTTTTTCGAGTGAGCTTATTTTAGCATATTTTCGATTGCTTGTTTTTATTCAAGCTTATTTTTTCTAGATCTAATCCTTAATCATACCTGATTCGAGTTCACTTGATTGAACAACTTAGTTTCAGGTGGATTTAGATCTATTATTTTTAGCTTATTCTCTAGCAGAAAGTTTATTGCTTTTTTTTAATTCTAGCTTATTTTTCTTAGATCTAAATCCTTAATTATACCCGATCCGAGTTCACTTGATTGAACACCTTAGTTTCGGGTAGATTTAGATCTAAAGTTTTCATCTTTTATTAGCTTATTGTCTTTAGAATAATATCTAGCTTATTTTGTCTTAATAGCTTATTGTTTATTGTGCACTTTAACTTTGTTTGTTTTATTGTTGATGGATCTTATTCTACACTTAGGCGAGGAGCTTATGGTTCTTATAAACTAGTTTCACTATTAAAGTTCCAAGCTTTTTAAGTTTTTACCTAGCTTATTAATTAATAAAGCTCAAAACTTTATTGATTAATTAGTGAAATTAAAACTAATAAAGTCTTAAACTTTAAAAGTTTAATTAAGTTTATAAGAGCGGGTGGTGTAATATTCGAATCGGTTTCATCATTCGGGTTCTAATCTTCTTCCCTCTTTTTAATCAATAGTATAAAGTAGCATAATTTGTAGTTTTATAATATGTTGATGCTTATTAGAATGATTGTTGCTAGTGAGTAGTTTAATTAGTGCTTGTTAAGTGATATTGTGATTTGGAAATTAAGTGTGGATTTAAAAAATGTTTAATTGATTAATAATCTTCGATTCTTTAGATTTGTAGTTTGAATGTTTTAAAAGGCAAAATCCACCGAAAAATAACCAAACTACACATCTAGTAATTAATATCTTTTTGAGAGATTTTTGTCATAATAAACCAACGTTGTGAGATAATTATCTTTTCAAAGAAAACTAATTCGTTAATAGACCTTAATTCACACATTAATAACTATTACATATCACGTTTAGCATGCGCGAGCGTCTTTTATAAGGTTCTTTTCATTTAATTGTTTTGCTTATTTGTTAATTAGTATAATCTAGTTTAGTATTATTTTATATTTAGTTCAAAACCAAAACCAAAATATTTGTCATTCAAGCATCAAACGAAACATTCTCGTGAATTTCAAATTCATCTCTCGTCGGGACACGACATCCGGGAGATTAACTATTACTTGTCCTCGAGTAATTGTCATATCAAACGGGATACTCTCTTTACTATTACTAATTTGGTATTTAATAACTATAAAAAAAGTATAGAATATATATATATTATAGTAGTATAATATATAATATATAGTAAAGTATATATTTTATATCGAATCAATTAGTTTTCGAAATATTTTCCACAAATATGTATTTTTCCCTTTTTAACTCAAATGTGTATTTTAATTACTACTCGTGATTCATTTGTCACCGCTCCTTATTCGGATCACCCGAATATGAAAAAAATAATTAAAAAATCCTTATTTTGGTCAATCGGGTTGACTTGAACCCGAGCTAGTCAAATATTTTTAACCCAATACCCGACCCTATTTAATATTTGGGTGACTCAAGTTGACCCTAATAACCGGAATAAAATTCTTGAACTGGGTAACCCGAATAAAATTATTGACCCGAGTAACCCGACCCGGATAAGCTTAATCGGGTTCAGTTCGGGTCGGCTTTTTGACACCCTTAGTCAAAACATTGTTAAAAAATCAAAACAAACACAAATTTGCGGATTTTTTAAGTTTAAGTCTTTGTTGTTACCAAACAGTATAATCAAACGAAATTCTCTACTAATTTCTAGTCTTTGCTTATTTTTAATCTATGAAATTCTCTCTACTAAACATACTTGGAGATCATTTGTAATATTACTTTCTCCACACTTTCTCAAGCGTGAAAATTAAAGTTTGTAGATTGAACTATATTTTTTTAAGTGTAATCTATACTTACAGGATATTATAAACACATTAAGGAGCCGTTTGGTACGAAGGGCTCGTCACTCAGATTCGAATTTAGCTTAAATAAACATGATTGCTCGCGCGTTGCTGCGGAGCGTTAAATTTTTCTTTTTTCATTATATTTTTTTTGTTAGCGTAAAGTGGTTTTTGACTGCATAAGAGCTAGACATTCCGCGCGGTGCGGTGGGGCTTGTTTTTTGTGCGATTTGATTACGTTGCCGCGAGGCGTAATTTTTCGCAAATCTGTTTCGAATGAATGTTGAGTGGAAATGTGTCCACGCGTTATTTCGCTCATTTTGTTCGCAATTGGAAGATCTTTCCGCGGGTTTTTTTTTATCTGAATGAATCGGTAGATATATGATATATATTTGATAAATAAAGTTTATTATATGAAAAAGTCATAAATAGTTAAAAGTTGAGGGTACGTATTGTAATTTTTTTTCCTATTTATATTAAACTTCAACATTTTTTATAAAATCGTGCGTATGTCAGAAGCATTGCAATATTGTGCTCGTTTTGTTCGCAATTAGAATATCTTTCCGCGGGTATTTTTGGATCTGAATGAATCGGTAGATATCTGTTATATATTTGGTAAATAAATTTTATTATAAAAAAAAAGTTGTAAATAGTTAAAAGTTGAGGGTACATTTTATAATTTTCTTTTAATCTTTGTGCCGGCATATTTTTTTCGGAGTTGAGCTGTGTTTTAGTTTTTGGCCCACATTTGGATTTTGGCCCATATTTGGAAACGACATAAACGTTGTCGTTTTATTCCACCTTGAGTATATATATATATATATATATATATATATATATATATATATATATATAACATATATATGGGGCTAACTATGACTGGATAACTTTATACAATCAAACATAACCAGCAGCTCTAAACCCTAAATATACGATATTTATGCTCCATGATTTTATTTGATATGAACTGTAAGTTTGAGGATATACTCCGTTTGAATTTATCTACTAATAACCTTTTTTATATTTTTATGTCTAGATCAGTTTTTATTATTATTTGTTATTGTTTAAGGAGTTGCCATCTGTCGCTTAGGCAAAGCTACCAATAATGATCTGAGATCCGTTCTCTTTGTAAAGAGGCATAA
>BQNB010029113.1:7046-38556 GCA_026074375.1 Tanacetum coccineum
TCCCTTTAACTAGTAAAACATCCGCAGAAACTTTTGGAATGTAATAAACAGTTCCACCAGGAGTATCAAAATTAGAATGAGTAACAAACGATTCAGGAGTACTCAACGCATTCAAATCTGAAAAAAATAAAATGAAAATGAAAAAAATAAGTAAGATGTTTCAGGAGAAAATGCAAAAAATCACATATGATATCACAAATTATATATATTATAAACACAGACTGTGATATCATATATGATATCATATATAATATATCTAAAACAAATGAAATATGACATGTCATATCATATATGATATCTCAAATAATAAACAAAGTATGCTTATTAATAAGTAATAAGTTACAAACAGCTTAATTCAGATAATATAAGCACGTAAATTGATTAAAAAAAGCTTATGAACATAAACTTACTCTTAACAGCATGAGTCTCATTACTCTCCTTCTCATAAGCAACAATCTCTTCAGTAAAAGCATTAAGAACAATACCAGACGATACAGAACTTTCAACAACAACATCAGACGAAATAGAATTATGAGAAACACTAGATCGCGCACTGGAATGGCTAGAATCCATAAAACCTGATTAATAAAATCAAAATAAGCTAATAAGCTAGCTTATTCGGAAAAAAAATCTAAAAATAAAAAAATGTAATATAAACAAATTGTTAAAAATATTTATTATGGGCTTATGTCTATTCACCCTAAACTTATTAGCCCATTAGTGTTTACATGTACTCATCTACTTTATAAGTAGATACATTCTTGTAACCTCTGGTGATTATCATTAATAATAGTTCTTTCTTCCTCTCATACTTCTCTGCTCTCATTCTTGTGTTCTTATTCATTTTGTTGTGTTCTTATTTATTATTTTATAACACGTTATCAGCACGAATGACTCGATTAAAACCAAAAACATACGAACAATTATGAAGGAGAAGTCAACTCAATACATTTTGATATCCAAGATTCCAATAATCGTACAGTAGGTGTGGGTTTTTTTTCTTCTCTGCAACATATATTCATGATCCACTATGCATCATAATTATTTTATTACTAACCAACTATATTTATCTCTTTTTATAATTGATCGTGTGAGTGGATCAAATTTATATACATTACTAGATCAAACTTTAACAATTTTTTTAGTGTGTATGATCATTCAAAGTTTCTAATTGCTTTATATTAACACATAGAGTATTATGTTCTATTTTATTGTTAATTTAAAAAAATTATTGTTTACAAAAACAATAATAAATATTCTATTGTGACTTGAAAGAGATAATCATACTAACATAACCTCATGTTATGTTAAAGCCCAATAAATTAAAACCTTAAGTTCTAATTTGATTCTTTCATAATAATCAATATCATAACCTTATGTTATGTTAAAAAAGGGTATTAGAACCTCAAGTTCTAATCAATTAATAAAATCAATAGCATAACCTCAAGTTATGTTAGAAAAAGAAAATAAAACCTCAAGGTTTATTGCGATTTTCTTAAGAGAATAAAAAAAATACACCTTTCATGTTTATTGTTAAGTATTTTTTTTTATGTTTATTTCATCTTCTAGTTACGTATTTGATTCTGTGGCCTAAAAGATTTGAAGCTTAAATTTTGGCAAAGTCTACATATCAATTGTGCAGCGACATTTTTGAAATGGAAAAGTGACATCTTAGTGAATAACAGTTTTGTTAAGTGAAGTCATTGCATTCTTATCAAGTATATTGTGCCCATTTAACCTTTGTTTGAAAAGTTATTTTGCTAATGGATATTTAAATAGTATTTTGGAAACTAAACGTATGGTGACATACCTATCTATTCATAACAGTTGGTATTCAAAATTTTATGTGATATTATATCGTTTATTATAATATTTTTGTAGAGATTGTCATTTGCCAACTTTAGTTATGTTTATTTATCTTGTTAATTTAAATTCAACTCTTATTTGTAATTTATAAGAACACATAAATGTTCTATTGTGATTATATAAAAAGAATTAAAATAATACAACATTGTCGCTTGTTTATTTTTTTTTATATAGACCTCCAAGATCTCATAAGCCAAAAGATATCGTAAACTCATGTTATGATTATTTTTATTCACTATGAAACTCAAGTTTTATCATTTAGAATAGAAAAAAAAATAAAACCTCAACGTATTGTTATATCTTTTAAAGCGCCTCAAGTTCTTTGTGATCCTCTAATAAAATCACGAAATATTACTCAGTTATATTACAATTTTATGTTTGGACATCAAGTTCATATTTTACATTGATTCTTAACAAAGAATCAAAATAACATAACCTTGCTTATGCTTTAATGTTTCTGTGTTAAAAAAATGATAAAGAACCACAAGTTCTATCATGATTTCTCTCAGAGAATCAGACAACAAACCTCAGATAAGTATAAAGAAAGAAACAAACATTAGAACACCAATTCCGAATATGATTCGATCAATATAATCAATAACATAACCTAATGTTATGCTAAAAAAATGTATATATAGAACCTCAAGTTATATCCTTCATTCGAATCAAATAACACAATCTTATGTTTTTGTAATAGAATCTCAACTTCTATTATTGTAATTTTTCATTTTTATGCATTTTTATAATTCTCTTCCTTTATTTAATTGTGATAATCTCATAATAAGCAATTCATAACAAGGGCCGATTTTCGTTATTTTCACAAAATAAGAGGCCTTATTCTCTTGTTTGAATAGTTAACTTTTGTGATTATGAAAAAAATTCCTAATATGATGATATATGCCATCATTGCTTAATAATGCTTTTGTTATTTTTATGCAGTTAAAATGTTAAATTTAAAGCTTTTAAATATTGATTTTGTTGTTCTTGACATATCGAGAAAAGACCATCTCCCTTGGACTCTTTATGGTGAGTTCCATCTAGATAAAAAAAATTTGGAAGAATCAATCAAAAGTGAAAATAAGGCCTCTTTACAAGAGTGTGCCACAATAGTAGTATTCCCCCGTCGTCTTTTTCATGATGATCTAAAAAGAGAATACTTATCGATGAAAGATTCGTTAAATCTCGCTATAATTGTATAAGCGAGTTCGGTCTCATAATTTCAGTGTTAGATCTGAATTAAAGAGAATATCTAACGGTGAAAGATCCGTTATATGTATGTCAAAATCTAAAAGAAAGATTTGACCATCAAAAGTAAGAAATTCTTGTAAATGCGAGCACATTTTCGCAATATTGAGTATTACATCTGAATGATGAAAAGAAAAATGCGATGAGATGGTTAATGCCTCTAATATGCTCATATATCAAGAATGATGCTTTGATATAAGTTTCTTTATTAACAAAGCAATAGGTATGTTTAAACAAACACGATAAACCCATTTACTAAATTTTATCCATTCACTCAACTGAGTGTGACAATCATAACGATGATTATGTAAATGTGAATAAATGATCAACATAAAAATCTGCATTCCCTCAAGTGAATGTGATAAAATAATCAATATAAGACATTCCCTTAAGTGAATGTTATAATGTAAATGATATGGTCGAGATATATGGAAATGACAAACCACTAGTAGTGGTAAAATAGGAAAGGAGCAAACAAAAATGCTATTTATGCAAAAATGCAATGTGATGTATCAAAAATACAAGTGTGTCAAAGATATTACTACACACTATATTCATAGATTTAATAATATATGCTAACACATTTTTGCTCCGTAAAAGAATAAGGATGCATTATATTGTTTTGTATCTTCTTCGACATGCATTATATAAAGATTAGTAAAAGCTAAGTTGTATGTGTTTAAATACACATACCTTTATCCATTAAAATCAAGCTGAAATGACCAAAAACGTACCAAAAATACATTGTATTTGTATGTTTTGCATTTGTATTGTGCAGGAAACGGATATTCAAGAAAAGGACAAAAACGAAGCCAAAACGACAAAACCGAGCACGGGAATGTGAAGAGCGTGAAAAGTCAAAGTCAACCGAGGTCAAAGTCAAAAAGTCAACAAAAGTCAACCCCAGAAAAGTCAAAGGTCAAACCCGAAGCCAAAACCGAAGAAATTCTTAATGGGCCGGGGCAGCCCATTAAGGGATTTATTGAAGACCAAATGGGCCCAAAAGGCCCAAAACCCTTTTAACACCAAACCGGCCCAAGTATAAGCCCAAAACAAGTAGAGGGGCCTGAATTGCCAACTTCCCAAAGTTGTGTAAACCCAAAAGGACCATGCATGTAATAACTCTTATAACTCTCAAGGGCTGTTTTTGCCAATTCCTTAAAGTTATTACACCACAAGGACCTCTCTTGCAATAACAATAAACAAAGTGAGGGGCTTAACTTGCCAAACCCCCAAAGTTATCCCCTGTTACGTTTATACCAATTTTTCCCGCCAAATCTCAAGACCCAACCACTATTCACGGGTCTTCTTCCTTTCTTTTACCCTGCAACACCAAAAATCACAAGGGATAAAACCCTCACCCTCAGCCCACTAAAACCCTAGTCACAATGTGCATTGCCATGTTGGCAACCCTACACATTTCAAGGAATTCGATGGTTGTGATGAACTTAAAGAAGCACAAATGAAATTGAAGGCCAAGATTGATTTTGGGTTTCTACTCACACAACAAGCACACCTTGTTTCTGTCTCACACAAGAAACACAAGACAAAGAGTCCAAGACCTAATTCGTTTTTATAAATAGGACTCATTGTAAGCCATGAAAGGCATCTAGTTTTCATTCCTTTTATCTTGTTTTAACTTAGTTAATCTTAAGCTTATTTTACTTTAATGCAATTTAAATTTCCAAGTCTTGTAACTTTGTTTTAAGTTTTAATGAAAATCTGAAGTTTTAAGTGAAATCTTGATTCCTTGTTTTCCTTTGTTAAAATCCTTTTATAAATCTGATTTAAGCTCTTATAAAACATACAAGAAACCTGTTTCAGTTATATATTAAAAACTTAAGAAAAATTTCACAAAAAGAATTCACTAAAAAATATACCACAGCTAATTTTTGGATGATAAGCCAAACTTGGATGGGCTTATGGACTCTACTAGCTTGTCTTTGACAAGCTAAAGCTTGTAGATCAGCTTTCAAAAGCTTAATAGCCTTGCTTTAAGCAAAGGCTTTTGTAAGTTTCCATTTTTCAGTTTTTGGCTTATTTAATATTCAAGTGCTTATTCTTGCTTAATTACTGTTTGTATTTGCTTCTTGTTGCTTATTTATGATATTTAATGCTTATTTATGCTTTAGTGTAGTTTAGAAATCTTTTGTGCAAGTTTTTATTGAAATATGTCAAAGTATCTTAGAAAATTGCATAATCTGTTTTTGCTTAATTCTGGCATATTTAGTTGTTAAAATTTGTTCATTAGGTTCTATATAAGCTGTGTAACATCTGGTCTTTGAAGTTTTAGTTTTAAAAACCAATTTTTTAAGTTAAAAATGCATTTTGGAAAACTTAAAGGGGTGTTTGGCACAAGGCTGCAAATGGGTCAAAACGGGTCACTTTGGTTTAAAAACCTATTGGGTCACTTGGCCAACTTCTACAAGCATTTGTAAGAGATTTTCAATCTGTTTTTTTAGTTTTAAGGTTTAAATCTTGTTTTTTTAGTGTTGTCTAAAAGCACTTCAAAACTGTTGGTGTAAAACAACTGTGAAGTGCTTATTTGGTTAAGGCTTTTAAAACATGTCTTAAGTGTTGTTTTAATGTTGTTTTTAGAATCTAATGCAGTAGTAAATAGTCCATTTGGTTTAAATTTGTTTTATTAAAAATCTGGCACAATTTTGGTCAAGTGTTTTTCAAATATAAAAACTGTCTTTTTCAATTTCATTTTCAAGTTAGTAAAAATTGTTTTTAGCTTATGGAATTTTGAGCACAAGCTCCTTTCAAGCTAGTCTCAATCTGTTTTTAGTCAGTTTTGTGTTTTGGGCTTATTTGATAAGCTCTTTTGAGGGCTGCATAAGCCCTTTGTCTCTTAGAAGAAATCTAAAAAATTGTGTATTGTTTGTGAACATCCACATTCACAAGCCCTTTTCATGGCTTATTTGAGTTTCAAACTTAAATCTCTTGGCTGATTTTAGAAGCTAGTTGTTCTAGCTTTAAGGACATATAAGCCCTCAAGCCATAAGGATCCACTAAAGGGCTTATTTTTAAGCCCAAAAGTGCCCCCTTGTGGCTGTTGTTTTTTTAAGCCAAAAAGCTTATTGTTTTTTTAAGCCTTATTTGCTCATTTTTCTGGCTTATTCTTTTTAATTCATGCTTATTAGGTGTAGTTTAATGTGTATGTAAGCTTAGTTTATCATCTTGTTAGCTTATTTGTGCTTAAAATGCTAATAAGTTAAGTCTTTTAGACTTAGAGTGAAAAAAGCCAATCTGCCATCTTTTTGGCTTATTTTTGGGCTTATTATTGCTTTTCAAAAATAAATTCAAGTTTTAAAGTTGCTTATTTTTAGGTGTTTTATAAGTTTGTAAAAAAAAGGCAAAAGGGGAAAGTGGAAGTCCAAGGTGAGCAGGGCTCGAACCCTGGACCTCAACACCTTCAACCCTTTAAACACACACACTCTACCGCTGTGCTACAATAGCTCATCCGGTAGAGTTTGTGTTTACTCTATATTTAACACCTTTTTGAGCTCTTATACTTATTAATAAGCCGTAGCTTATTTTTAGCTTTTCGTGGCTTATTTGATAAGCTGGCTTAACCAGCTTATTTTTCCTGCATTCTAGATAACATTTAGGACTTTCTTGCATTTTTTCAGATTTTTCCTCTTTTATTTGTTATTTTTAATTATTTTTCGAAGTGCAAAAATTTAGAAAATCAATTAAAAATAGTTAAAATAATCAGAAAAATACAAAAAAATAGTTTTTAGATTTAGAATAAATAGTTTTAGGTTTACAAAGTTTAAAATCTTTTTCATCACTTTTAGATTTTAAATTTCATTTTTAGCTTTTTAAATTAATTTTAGAAAATAGATTTTTATTATAAAAAATAGTGGAAAATACTTTTCTGAGTTTTTATCATATTTTAGACTTTTCTAAAGTAGAAAATCATTTTTTATAATTTTTAGGAATTAATTTGTTATTTTCTATGATTTTTAATAGGTTAAATTAGTTTTAAATTCATAAAAAATAATAAAAAGTCAAAAAAAATATAATTCCTTTTTGGAAAATTTTCTTTTATCATTTTAGAGGTTTAGAAACTAAGTTTGTATTTTTAGGGTTTAATTTTGACTTAGTTGATAATTTAGTGTCTGTTTAGGATTTTCGTATTTGATTTTTGTGCTTAGTTGTTAAATTAGAATTCCTAATTTGTTTTTCCCGTAGTTTTAGTAACCATAATCAATTCTTTTTTCTTTAAGCTTGATATCAAACGTTCATCGCCGTATTCACGCTCGTTAGGAAAACGACCCGGGAATTCAATTCACGGTTAATACTTACAATTGTGATTTTTGACCTTATTATATATTTATATGTATTATATATATTTATTTATATTTATCAAAGGGTAGACAATTTCAACATCAAAAATGGCGCGTTGCGGGGAGGCGTGTGTGATTGTCATTTCCGTTTGACAATTCGTGTTTGAAAATCCTTCCGTGAGAAGTCATATTGCTTATTTTCTTATAAAAAAAATAAAAATACAAAAATATTTTTCATTTCTTTTTAGTATATATATTTAAAACACAAAAAAAACCAAAAAGAATATATATATAGAGTAGGGATCCAGTAAGAAGTAAATTAAAATAATAAGTGGTGAGAAGTGACTAAAACCACACATTTGAGATGCAACGACTTTCATTAGATGCATTTCTATTCATCTAGATGACCCCCCCCCCCCCACCCCCCCCCCCCCCCCCCCCCCCACCCCATATAGAGTTTCGAAAGTTAATTTGATATGTAGATTGTGCAAATCGATTTTCATTATTTTGGCACATGTAGAGGACCAAAAAATAAGAGAAATCATAAAATGCATCTAAAAATACGTATATGCATCTAATTAAAAGCTAGAAAACACATTATGATGCATTATAATGCATCTAAGATTATAGAGATGCATCTAATTCAAGTCGATGCATCTCGGATATACGGTTATAGTTACTTCTTATCCTTCTTATTTTAAGAAAACTTCTCATTTGGATATAATAACTATATAAATAATATATATATATATATATATATATATATATATATATATATATATATATATATATATATAACAATTGTCTTTAAAAAAGGACAAAATAATACTCTCCATTGGAGTATTATCATTAATAAGTTCCCAAACAAAAGATTTAAAACTTGCCTTTGTGTCGCTTGTCAAGTACGGCTCACCTTTAAACGATTAACAAACTATAAGAGGGGTATAAGGAGGGTCGTTCCTAAGAACTACGACCCGAAAGGAGAAGGATTTTAATAGCTTCGCGCTTTCCCACTCCTCCGCTCCTTTGCGCGTTTTTCTTTTAGAGAGCTACCGTGAAGCAAGTTGATTATTGGTTTAAGTTGTCCGTCTCATTTAAACAAAAACAAAAACAAAAACAAAAACAAAAACATCAAAAATATTTTCTCTTTTTAGTGCATGCGCACTCGTTCTCGATCTTATCCTAATAATAATTCTTCCATAATTCCGAGACGTAATCGTCGTCGCTCCCAACAACAAGTTCCTCCGAATCTTGTTGAGCCTCCCAAAGATACGATGGTTGGTCAACGTACTATGGCAGAATTGCTTCAAGCACCCACCGAGGGTTACGAGGATGCAATTGTTGTATCCGCAATCACCGCGGACAACTTTGAGCTTAAACATGGTTTGCTCACTCTCGTTCAAAACAAGCAATTCTTCGAACATGACAAAGAGGATCCTCATGCTCATATTCGATATTTCAACAAGATCACTTCTACTTTGAAATTCCCAAACGTTCAGAATACGTCGGTTAAGCTTATGCTTTTCCCATTTTCCCTCGAGAGGGCAGCCCGGATTTGGCTTGAAAAAGAACCCCCTCGGTCGATTCTTACTTGGGATGATCTAGTTTCAAAATTTATCAATAACTTTTTCCCGCCCTCTAAAACGACTAATCTTCATAATGAGATTACGAATTTCCAACAACGTTTTGATGAATCGTTTAGTAAGGCATGGGATCGATTTAAGGATCTCCTTTAAGCATGCCCTCATCATGGTTTTTCAGAATTGCACCAACTTGATACGTTCTACAATGCTTTGAATACAAATGATCAAGATTCTTTGAATTCCGCCGCGGGTGGTAATTTTTTGGACAAAAGGCCCTGTGATTGCTTATGCATCATTGAAAGCAAGTCCAAAGTTCGTCAATCACGAAGCAAAGCCATTGTTTCCAAAGTAAGTACGAGCACTTCTGCCTCCAGTATTTCACCCGATGTTGCCGAACTCAAAGATATGGTAAAAGCCTTGCTTCTCGATAAGCAAAAATCTCAAGCTCCCGCTACCATCAAAGCGGTCGAGGAAAGTTGTGTAACTTGCGGTGGTGCTCATTCTTACCGTAATTGTCCCGCCACCGATGGCAACAATTATCGGGATAACATTCAAGAATATGTTTCTCAAGCCGCCGCAGTTAACTACAACCAAGGAAATACCGGTTACCGTCCTCCTAATGCCAATCAAGTTCGACCTCCCGGTTTTCCTCCAGTTCAAAACAACCACGGTAACAATCAAAACCGGTACAACCAAAATCAGGGGAATAATTACAACCAAGGTCAAATTCATCGACCTCCGGTTTACCAACCCCAACCCCCCCGGTATTTCCAAGCTCAAGCTTATACAAAACATTGTTCCTCAATCACAAGGTGTGTCAAGAGATTATTTTCAAAACTACATCAAAGCTAATGATGCGGTTATGAAAAACATGCAAAACCAAACCCAAAACATGCAAAATCAAATGACCAATTTGACAAGCATGTTGACCAAATTCATGAATGCCAATACCAGCATCCTATACTTCAGATCATGTTCTCTTCCATAAGCAACACCGATGCTAACAAGTAACCCAAAAAAAGGCGATATGAAAGCAATCACCTACCACGAAAGTGTGTTTCTTATATAGAACCTCACTATTCCACCTCTGCTTTCTTCTCTTCCTAAGGAGGTGGAACAAGAACCCGAGGTGACAAAGGATACAGTGCTTCCAAGCACCAAAAACATCCAACCTCTGGTGGTCCAGACTCAAATTGAAGAACCCGTTGTTGCTCCCAAGACCATACCTTATCCTTCAAGGATTAACAAGGAGAAACTTCGTGAAAAAGACGATCTTTTAGCTTTGAAATTTATGGAAATTTTCGGAAGCTCAACTTCGAGCTAAGTTTCGCGGATGCTCTCCTTCACATGCCCAAATTTGCACCAATGTTTAGGAAGCTCCTAAACAACAAAGATAAGATTCTTGACCTAACCAAAACTCCGGTGAAAGAAAATTGCTCGGCGGTTATCCTCAAAAAGTTTCCCGAAAAACTTGGAGACCCCGGCAGATTTCTTATACCGTGTGATTTTTCGGAGATGGGTGTATGCTTAGCCTTGGCCGATCTCGGTGCAAGCATCAACCCAATGCCTTTTTCCATATGGAAAAAAGCTAAGTCTCCCAGATTTAACCAAGACCAGAATGATACTTGAACTTGCCGACCGATTGATTTCTACTCCTACCAGTATTGCCGAGGATGTTTTCGTGAAAGTTGGAACATTCTTCTTTTCGACCGACTTTGTAGTCGTTGATTATGTTGCCGATCCTCGGGTTCCTTTGATTCTCGGGAGACCCTTCTTGAGGACGGCACGAGCTTTGATTGATGTTCACGGTGAACAAATGACCCTTCGTCATGATGACCAATCCGTAACATTCAAAGTTGGTGATACTAAGACATTCTCCTACAATACTATTGAATCGGTTAACCGAATCGATGTCATCGACGTAGCTTGTGAGGAGTTTGCTCAAGAGGTACTTGGATTTTTGAACATTTCTAAGAGTGGCAATACCACCCCAACTTTAAAACCGATCCTTTCTACCTCACATCCCTCTCTCACTCCTTTTAGAGGAGGTGAATTCATGTTGGAAGAGATCGAGGGACATCTTGCTAATAATTCATTACTTCCCGGAATTGATGATGCCGACTGTGACCCGGAGGGAGACCTTCTCCTCCTTGAGAAGTATTTGAACAATGACCCAATTTCTTCTCTCCCTCCGAAGGAACAAAAATTTGAGGAACTTAAGACTGTAGAATCTTCTAGTGATGAACCCCCCGAGCTTGAGCTCAAAGACTTACAACCTCATCTTGAGTATGCATTTTTGGAGGGTACCGATAGATTACCCGTCATAATCGCTAAAGGCTTAAAAGATGAGGACAAGACCGCTATTCTTAAGGTTCTTAGATTACATAAGCATGTTATAGCCTAGAAGATTTCTGATATTAAAGGGATAGATTCACAGTTTTGTACCCATAAGATTTTGATGGAAGAAGACGCTAAACCCACTGTCCAACATCAGAGACGGGTTAATCCTAAGATTCATGAGGTTATCAAGCAAGAAGTTATCAAACTTCTAGATGTCGGATTAATCTACTCGATCTCTGACAGACCCTGGGTTAGCCCAGTACACTGTGTCCCTAAAAAGGGGGGCATGACTGTTGTTACCAATAAGGAAAATGAGCTGATACCTATTAGGTTGGTAACGGGATGGCGAGTTTGCATCGATTACTGAAAACTCAACGATGCAACTCGAAAGGACCATTTCCCGCTACCCTTTATGGACCAAATGCTCGAAAGACTAGCCGGGAATAAGTATTATTGCTTTTTAGACGGATTCTCCGGCTATTTTCAGATCCCGATTGACCCCCTCTACCAAGAAAAAACGACTTTCACCTGGCCCTACGGAACCTTTGCCTATCGTCGCATGCCATTCGGTCTATGCAACGCTCCAGGCACGTTCCAACGGTGTATGGTTGCCATCTTTCACGATATGATCGAGAAAACCATGGAAGTTTTCATGGACGATTTCTCGGTCTTCGGTGATTCTTTCTCCTCCTGCTTGGCCCATTTAGACAAGATGCTTCAAAGGTGTGAAGACACCAATCTTGTCTTAAACTGGGAAAAATGCCATTTTATGGTCAAAGAGGGAATTGTCCTCGGCCATAAAATTTCAAAAAACGGGATTGAGGTCGATAGGGCCAAGGTGGATGTGATTGCAAATCTACCTCATCCTACTACCGTTAAGGGTATTCGGAGTTTTCTCGGTCATGCCGGATTCTACCGACGATTTATTCAGGATTTTTCCAAAATCGCCCGGCCAATGACCCACCTTCTCGAGAAGGAAACTCCGTTTATCTTTTCTAAGGAATGTGTCGATGCATTTGAAACCTTAAAGCAAAAATTGACTGAAGCACCAATTCTAGTTGCCTCCGATTGGGACCTACCTTTTAAAATCATGTGTGATGCAAGTGACTTTGCGGTAGGTGTGGTCTTGGGGCAACGAAAGACCAAACACTTTCAACCAATACACTATGCAAGCAAGATTATGACCGACGCTCAAGCTCACTATACTACTACAGAAAAAGAGCTTTTAGCCGTAGTATATGCTTTCGAGAAATTCTGGCCATATCTTGTCTTGTCAAAGTTAATAGTGTACACAGCCCACTCGGCTCTTAAGTATCTCCTTGCTAAGCAAGATGCTAAAACGAGATTGCTGCGGTGGATTCTCCTCCTCCAAGAATTTGATGTCACTATTCGTGATAAAAAAGGAGCTGAGAATCTCGCCGCCGACCACTTGTCTAGACTTGAAAATCCTCACCAAGATGTTCTCGAGAATAAGGAAATTACTGAAACATTTCCTCTTGAAATTCTTGGTATGGTAACTTTCCGTGGTGATGCTAATACCCTATGGTTTGCCGATCTTGCAAATTACCATGCGAAGAATTTTGTTGTGAATGGAATGTCGTCCCAACAAAAGAAAAAAATTCTTTAAAGATGCGAAGCATTACTTTTGGGATGACCCCTACTTGTTTAAGATATGTGTGGATCAAGTGATTCGGTGGTGTGTTTTTGGCCAAGAAGCCCATGACATCCTCATGGCTTGCCACGATGGTCACACCGGTGGACATCACGGTGCCAACTACACTGCTAAGAAAGTCTTTGATACCGGATTTTATTGGCCAACGATTTACCGAGATGCCCATGACATGGTCACACGGTCTGACGCTTGTCAACGTCAAGGAAAAATCTCACAACGTGATGAAATTCCACAAAATGCAATCCAAGTTTGTGAGATCTTTGACATGTGGGGCATCGATTTTATGGGACCGTTCCCGTCTTCACGAGGGAACAAGTATATACTCGTGGCCGTCGATTACTTGTCAAAATGGGTTGAAGCAAAGGCGCTCCCTACCAATGACGCCCGAGTTGTTTGCAAATTTCTTAAATCTCTCTTCGCCCGATTTAGAACTCCTCGTGCCATCATTAGTGATCGCGGTACCCATTTTTGCAATGACCAATTTTCAAAGGTCATGCTTAAATATGGGGTGACCCACCAACTTTCCACTGCGTATCATCCACAAACAAGTGGGCAAGTCGAAGTTTCTAATCGTGGTTTGAAACGTATCCTAGAAAGGACCATAGGTGAAAACCGTGCTTCTTGGTCGGACAAGCTAGATGACGCCTTATGGGCCTTCCGTACCGCGTTTAAAACACCCATCGGGTGTACGCCTTACAAGCTTGTGTACAGGAACGCTTGTCATCTCCTGGTCGAACTAGAGCACAAGGCCTGTTGGGCCCTGAAACATTGCAACTATGACCTTAAGACCGCGGGTGATCACCAGAAAGTTCAATTGAATTAATTAAATGAACTTCGTGATCAAGCCTACGAGAACTCTTTGATCTACAAAGAGAGAACTAAGAGACTTCATGACTCCAAGATCAAGAACCGCGTTTTCAACGTTGGTGATCGAGTCCTCCTCTTCAATTCTCGACTTAAGATTTTCTCGGGCAAGCTCAAAACCCGCTGGACCGGACCATTCACCGTTGCTCAAGTTTTCCCTTATGGAACCGTTGAGTTATCTTCAACCAACGGACCAAACTTTAAGGTGAATGGTCATAGACTTAAGCACTACTTTGGAGAGGACATACCACCGATGGTTGTCTCGGATCTCCAAACTTTCCCCATGGACCAATGAATTCGGGGACGGGTCAAGCATAGCGACCTTAAACAAGCGCTTCGTGGGAGGCAACCCATGCTTATCCTTCTATCTTCTTTCTATTTTCTTCTAACTGTGTAACGTGAGGAGGTGTGCCTCTTCCATTCTCGTGTGCTTGTGTATTTTGTGGTTTATTGTCCAGGATTGTCCCGGATTTTTGAAGTCTCTCGTGCTCGCGGTTTTGTCATTCGATCACAAGAGCTTCACATCCTCAGCTTCATTTGGGAATCCGATATCCAAATCTTATCGACTAACGTTAATCTTTAGCATAATTCATAAACGGCCTTAGATTGACACAGAGACCCTTCTTAAAATATTGAGGACAATGTTCAGTTCTAGTATAGGGGGGATCTATCGATTTGATTGTACATGCAGTCGTTGTTTTCACGTAAGGCCGTTTTTACCACCAAAATTCAAAAAAATGAAAAAATTTTAAAAAAAATTCAAAAATAAAATAAGTGTTTTGTCACAATGTTCGACTTTCCTGTAGGGTAGAATAAGATTAAATTTTGACTCGATCGAGCGTGTTGAGCTCTAGCTTGTTCCTTAACTTTTTAGACTAAGCATTCGCGGATTTTATATTCGCGAAGAACGAAAAATGATAGTGTTAAGTATAAGTCGGATGCTAAGCAAGGATTATTTGGAAATCTTAAGAGCTCATTAGTGTAATTTGTGGCTTTTTCTCCCATAAGCTCCTAACCTGACTAATAATAAGTGCTATTTTTGAAAATTAAACTTAAATCGACAATTTTTGAATTTGAAGCTTTATTAATGTTGATAGCATTAATCTATTTAATCTTAGTTCAGCTATATACTTAAATTTTGTAAAAAGAAATTTTTTCTATGTCATGTTAATATAAGTTAAGTAAAAAAAATGTGTGTGTAATGTGAATAATATAAACTGTGGGCTGATAAAAGTTTGCTGCATCTTGCCGGCTCGCAACCGATGTTGCAGCCTTCTAAAGAAAGCCTATAGTAGTAATCCGAGACTGATAAAAGTTTGCTGCATCTTGCCGGCTCACAACCGATGTTGCAGCCTTCAAAAAGGTCGAGGATTACCGTTGCTTAAATAAGTGTAATTGTACATATGTTAAGTGAAATGTTTGAATAAATATAGCGAAAATCTCTTTTTCTTTAATTTAAATATATTTTTGAACTAAGACAAATTTGCTTTAGTTATAGTTTTTTTTTTGAACGGCGACTTTTATTAAGAAAAACTAGCAAGGAGCTAGAAATTACAAAGTATAAACGGAAAGTCCAAGGGTTTTAAATCCGAAGGTCCGTGAGTCCCGATACTAGTCTCTGTGAGATGTCAAAAGCCTGGTCACTTAGCCGCAAGGTTGGGATGTGCCGAGACGAAAGTCGCTACATGGGATGATCTCGCCTTCAAACTCATTGTCCTTGGGTGGAACGTGAAGCATAGAAATATTGCAACTTTCTAAAAATGTTGATCCATGGTTGAAATTTGAAATTAGCACACTCACATGATATATAATAATTGTCGGGAGCGAAAAGTTCACAAATTGCAAATATGAGTAGTGTTAGCATCCTTAACTTGTATTTAACGGTGATTTTGTTTTAAGCTTAGTTTGAACAAGTGAAAAGTCGAGGACGATGAATTTATCCTTTTTGGGCATTTTAGGATTAAAATGCTTCTTATTCCGTGACCCGAAAAATTATGAAAATAATGAAAGTCCGAACATGTTAGTTAATTGAGAAAAAAAATACAAAAATATTAGTTGTAGTTAGTGTAAATATAAAAAAATGGTGAAAACGGGACTTGTCGAAGCTATTGATCCTTTATTTCCCTTTGGCAAACACTTTGCTACTTTTCGAGGTTATTAGTCGAGGGGGATTTAGGGTCTTAGTTTTCTTAAGTGTTTAATTATAGCATTGCGTGAGGACACGACAATATCTTAGTATGGGGGATTTTGGTATGTGTTTAAATACACATACCTTTGTCCATTAAAATCGAGCTGAAATGACCAAAAACGTACCAAAAATACATTGTATTTGTATGTTTTGCATTTGTATTGTGCAGGAAACGGATATTCAAGAAAAGGACAAAAACAAAGCCAAAACGACAAAACCGAGCACGGGAATGTGAAGAGCGTGAAAAGTCAAAGTCAACCGAGGTCAAAGTCAAAAAGTCAACAAAAGTCAACCCCGGAAAAGTCAAAGGTCAAACCCGAAGCCAAAACCGAAGAAATTCTTAATGGGCCGGGGCAGCCCATTAAGGGATTTATTGAAGACCAAATGGGCCCAAAAGGCCCAAAACCCTTTTAACACCAAACCGACCCAAGTATAAGCCCAAAACAAGTAGAGGGGCCTGAATTGCCAACTTCCTAAGTTGTGTAAACCCACAAGGACCATGCATGTAATAACTCTTATAACTCTCAAGGGTTGTTTGTGCCAATTCCTTAAAGTTATTACACCACAAAGGACGAGTTTTGCAATAACAACAAACAAGTTGAGGGACCAAACGTGCCAACTCTCTTTTTCCCCTGCCCCTTTCAATAACTCTTTTTCCCGCCAAAGCTCAAGACCCAACCACTATTCATGGGTCTTCTTCCTTTCTTTTACCCTGCAACACCAAAAATCACAAGGGATAAAACCCTCACCCTCAACCCACTAAAACCCTAGTCACAATGTGCATTGCCATGTTGGCAATCCCACACATTTCAAGGAATTTGATGGCTGTGATGAACTTAAAGAAGCACAAATGAAATTGAAGGCCATGATTGATTTTGGGTTTCTACTCACACAACAAGCACACCTTGTTTTTGTCTCACACAAGAAACACAAGACAAAGAGTCCAATACCTAATTCATTTCTATAAATAGGACTCATTGTAAGCCATGAAAGGCATTTAGTTTTCATTCCTTTTATCTTGTTTTAACTTAGTTAATCTTCAGCTTATTTTACTTTAATGCAATTTAAATTTCCAAGTCTTGTAACTTTGTTTTAAGTTTTAATGAAAATCTGAAGTTTTAAGTGAAATCTTGATTCCTTGTTTTCCTTTGTTAAAAGCCTTTTATAAATCTGATTTAAGCTCTTATAAAAACATACAAGTCACCTGTTTCAGTTATATATTAAAAACTTAAGAAAAAATTCACAAAAAGAATTCACCAAAAAATATACCACAGCTAATTTTTGAATGATAAGCCAAACTTAGATGGGCTTATGGACTCTACTAGCTTGTCTTTGACAAGCTAGAGCTTGTAGATCGGCTTTCAAAAGCTTAATAGCCTTGCTTTGAGCAAAGGCTTTTGTAAGTTTCTATTTTTCAGTTTTTGGCTTATTTACTATTCAAGTGCTTATTCTTGCTTAATTACTGTTTGTATTTGCTTCTTGTTGCTTATTTGTGATATTTAATGCTTATTTATGGCTTTAGTGTAGTTTAAAATCTTTGTGCAAGTTTTTATTGAAATCTGTCAAAAGTGTCTTAGAAATTGCATAATCTGTTTTAGCCTAATTCTGGCTTATTTAGTTGTTAAAATTTGTTCATTAGGTTCTATATAAGCTGTGTAACATCTGGTCTTTGAAGTTTTAGTTTTAAAAACCAATTTTTCAAGCTTAAAATGTGTTTTCAGAATTTAAAGGGGTGTTTGGGTTAAGGGGTCAAAATGGATCAAAATGGTTTTTAAAACCATTGGGTTTAGTTTTAAGGTTTAAATCTTGTTTTTTAAGTGTTGTCTAAAAGCACTTCAAAACTGTTGGTCTAAAACAGTTGTGAAGTGCTTATTTGGTTAAGGCTTTTAAAACATGTCTTAAGTGTTGTTTTAATGTTGTTTTTTAGAATCTAATGCAGTAGTAAAGAGTCCATTTGGTTTAATTTTGTTTTATCAAAAATCTGGCACAATTTTGGTCAAGTGTTTTTCAAATATAAAAACTGTCTTTTTCAAGTAGGCAAAAATTGTTTTTAGCTTATGGAATTTTGAGCACAAGCTCCTTTAAAGCTAGTCTCAATCTGTTTTTAGTCAGTTTTGTGTTTTAGGCTTATTTGATAAGCTCTTTTGAGGGCTGCATAAGCCTTTGTCTCTTAATAGAAATCCAAAAATTGTGTACTGTTTGGTGAACAGCACATGCACAAGCCCTTTTCATGGGCTTATTTGAGTTTCAAACTCAAATATCTTGGGCTGATTTTAGAAAGCTAGTGTTCTAGCTTTAAGGGCAATCTAAGTCCTTTATGCCTTAAGGATCCACTAAAGGCTTATTTTAAGGCCCAAAAGTGCAACAACTCCCGGGCCCGGCTGTTGGCCTGCAAGTTAAGCCAAAAGTCTTATTGGCTTTTTAGCCATATTTGTTCATTTTCCTGGCATATTCTTTTTAAATTCATGCTTATTAGGTGTAGTTAATGGGTGTGTAAGCTTAGTTTATCATCTTGTTAGCTTATTCGTGCTTAAAATGCTAAAAAGTTAAGTCTTTTAGACTTAGAGTGAAATAAGCCAAATCTGTCATCTTTATGGCTTATTTATGGGCTTATTATTGCTTTTCAAAAATAAATTCAAGTTTTAAAGTTGCTTATTTTTAGGTGTTTTATAAGTTTGTAAAAAAAAAGCAAAAGGGAAAGTGGAAGTCCAAGGTGAGCAGGGCTCGAACCCTGGACCTCAACACCTTCAACCCTTTAAACACACACACTCTACCGCTGTGCTACAATAGCTCATCCGGTAGAGTTTGTGTTTACTCTATATTTAACACCTTTTTGAGCTCTTATACTTATTAATAAGCGTGGGCTTATTTTTAGCGATTCATAGATTTATTTGATTAGCTGGATTAACCAGCTTATTTTTCCTGCATTCTAGATAACATTTAGGACTTTTGCATTTTTTCAGATTTTTCCTCTTTTATTTGTTATTTTTAATTATTTTTCGAAGTGCACTCCTCCTCTTCCTCCCCCCCCCCCCCCCTTTAGAATTCAATTAAAAAAATAGTTAAAATAATCAGAAAAATACAAAAAAATAGTTTTTAGATTTAGAATAAATAGTTTTAGGTTTACAAAGTTTAAAATCTTTTTCATCACTTTTAGATTTTAAATTTCATTTTTAGCTTTTTAAATTAATTTTAGAAAATAGATTTTTATTATAAAAAATAGTGGAAAATACTTTTCTGAGTTTTTATCACATTTTAGACTTTTCTAAAGTAGAAAATCATTTTTAGAATTTTTAGGATTAATTCCTATTTTCTAGATTTTTAATAGGTTAAATTAGTTTTTAATTCATAATAAATAATAAAAAGTCAAAAAAATATAATTCCTTTTTAGAAAATTTTCTTTTATCATTTTAGAGGTTTAGAAACTAAGTTTGTATTTTTAGGATTTAATTTTGACTTAGTTGATAATTAGTGTCTTTTTTAGGATTATGCATATTTTTATTTTTGTGCTTTGTTTGTTAATTAGAACACATAAATTTGCTTTTCCCATAGTTTTAGGTCCATAAATCAATCAAAAAAATTTTTTTTTTGTCGGGGGGGGGTTTGTTCCATTCAAACATTGATATCAAACATCATCCGACCGTCCATTCACACCTCGTTGGGAAAACGACCCGGGAATTCAGGCTTTCCGGTTTATACTACAATTGTGAATTTGATCCTTGTTTATATGTATACGTATTTATTTATTTATGTATATCTTTGATTAAGGGTTTTGAAAATTCTTCAAAGTTCAATCATCTCTCCCAATACAGGTTGGCCCATTCCCGAACATCACAGTGTTTTAATTGAAAGGTTGCAATAGGGGGCGGGGGGGGGGAATGGTTTTTGGACTGTGTTGGTTCCTTCATATTCCATTAGTCAAGCCAGAACCTGCCATATACCTCATGGCACGTTCTGTGCGCGACATCGCGCATTCGCTCGCTAATCCAGTCGTATCTGTTATTTATTCATAGGTTTTAAACATCCATAATATCCTTTTGTAAGTAAGTCGGATTACTGTAAGAAGGTATTAAGTCATTGATTGCTTAAGAAGGGAGGCATCTAGTAGTCTAATATATATAGCGTCGTATCCTCAAGACTTCAGCTAATTCATCTTCATTAGTCAGGAGACTCTTCATCAGTGATGTGACTTCTATCGGTTTCCTTAATACAGTAAATCATATTGCTTTCATCGTTATATTGATCCATCGTCTGGAAGTAAAGTTTCGAACCCAACTATTCAGTAAATAGAACATCACATATCCCATGTCATCATCAGCATCATGCTCTGAATCATCATCCATGTTTGAGTCACATGGGATGTTAGCAACTTCAACTTCATATGTGAATAAATTATCATCCATTTCGTTTAATCGATTGAATTCATTGTTGAAGACTTCAAGTGATGTATCGCAAGTGATGCGAAACATCTTTGATCTTAAGGATCCTCAAGGATTCTCGAACTCTTCTTGGTATCTTTTGTCATTCTTACTGAAAAAATAAACAAGAAATTATTTCAGTAGAAGAGCGGGAAAAAAGGTATTAAAAAAATTTGGGCTTTAAGTTCGAGAATGAAAAGAAAATTGTTCAGATAATCGTTACGCCGTTTTCAATAATAGTAAGTACGCCGTATAATCAAGTTGAACGAATATGCTCTTATTGGCAGATAGTTGGATTCGCCGTATCCAATGGAAAGTGGATACGCCGATATTAGGTTATCGTCCAGAACAGAGTATTTAGAAAACAATTAAATACGCAAAACAATTAAAACAATATATTACAAGATAAATTATAGAATTTCTACAGAAGTATACAAGGAATTTACACTTTCTAAATTACATACTCCTAAGAAGTTAGATCTAAAACAAATGTTTTTAAAAAACCAAATATATATAAAAATCAAGATTAATTCTCACTACACGGCCAGGCGGCAACAACTTGATGTGTGTTGTGCGGTGTATATTTTTAGACTTCAAGTTTTAAATTTATATTTTGCCGACTAAACCAAAAACAACACTTTAACAGACAGTGTACCCGATCGGTGGTAGTTTCGTGGTACAGTAGGTGTTCAAAACACTTTGAAGCGATGTTTAAATCTATCATTTATTAATTATATTGGTTATTAATCAATGTAATTTCATATTCTATTCTAAACCTATGTCAGTCCTAATCCTAATTCTAACAGGTAAAAGGGGGTTTTCAGCCTGAGAGACTGGCACGGTTTGGTTGGTGACTACAATCAATTCAAGGCACTTTAACCCACGCAAGCAAATTAACAGAAGATAAAAGAACGGTAGAGTTGATATGTGTTTAATCACATATCATTTTTCCTTATTAAAATGAGCTTAAAAGATCAAAATACATTGTATTTGCTTGCATTGTGAATTTTATTATGCAGATAACGGATATACCAAAAATAGACAAAAACGAAGCAAAAAAGACAAAACCAAGCACGAGATTGGTAGAGTGCAAAAAATCGAAGCCGAAGGCGTATACATCTTTAAATGGACCAACCCGTACCCATTTAATGGGCCGGGTCAGCCCATTAAGATTTATACTTTACAAAACCTAAGCCTTATAAATACAAGTCCATTAAAAAAAACTTTACATATCCAAAACCCTTTTCCTGGACCAATGATAAAACAAAAGTCCAAGCCCAAGTCAACTCCCACCCCCGGGTCAATAAGTCCATGTTATAACAAACGTGAGTTACTGTTCATCCATCATTTTTTCCTTCCCTCTATTTTTTACATTACAAATAACACAGGGGTAAAACTTTCCACCTCCTACACACGCACCTTCCTGAGTTTCTAGAATGACCTCTGACACGGTTGACCACTCACAGTCCATGTTGGCAATCAGAGGGATTGATTGGTCTAAAAAGTGGTATGGAGATCCAAGGGCTTAGATCGGTAGATAAGGAATCAAGGGCTTACGATGAATGCTTGAACTTGAAGACACTCCTTTTGCTTCTGGATCCTTCTCTTGCAGGCTATAAATAGGGGCTCTCACTCACACAGAAATTATGTATTTTAATATAGCTTATGGTAGTTTTAAGTAGCTTATTAGTGTAACTTTTAGCTTATAGTCTTGTTTTAATGTAATTTTCTCTTTTAAAGCTTGTAAAATGTTTGATTACTAATAAGAATCTCAGTTTTATTTAAATTGTGTCCTTAAATTCTGTTTTTTTTTACTTTTATGCAACTTTACTCAAAATGTGTTTAGACATCACTTAATAAGCTCATTAAGCTCTCATTACCTTATAAGCTATCATTTATTCAGTTAAGCTTACCTTAAGCTTAACTGAATAAGCTGTTTGTATCTAATCCACTCAAATTAACTGAATAAGCCATTTGGAAGATAAGCCAGATCTGGAAGGGCTTATAGGGCTTATTCAGAGCTTATTCTTTAAGCAACTTGTAGATTTAAGCTCTTTTGAGCAATTTAGATCCATGTTAAGCTGGAATCAAGGTACACTCTTTTTTACTATCTTATAGCTTATCATACTGCTTATCTGCTTATTTCTGTTGCTTAGTTGTGCTTATTTTATCTTAAAGTAGCTTAATATGTTCAGTTTGCAGCTTAGAAGTTGTTTTATTTGAGTCTTCATTAAAATGCTCATTTTTAGTCAAATTAGCTTATTAAGTTAGCTTATTATTAGGTGCTTAATTTTCCTAAGTTTAAGCTTATTAGTCCTTAGTATACTTAGTACTCAATCTGTTTTGGCATTTTAGAGTTTATCATGATCTGTCTTGGTTTAAAAATGAATTGTTATATCTTAAAGGGGTGTTTGGGATAAGGGATTTTAAAAATGGTAAAATAGTGTGTAAACTGTTTTGGCTCTTAAATCAGATTTCATAAGCTCTAAATTAGTCTAAATGTTAGTTTTTATAAGTTAAAATAGGTTTTGTTAAGTTTTGAGTTCTGTTTTATCAAATCCTTAGTCTGCTAGACCTTTGGCTATTCAAACAGCTTACTTTTGCAAAAATTTATTAGAGTCCTATTTTAGGTGTGGTTTTTGTGAGCTAAATGAAGCTTATTAGCAACAATGTGGATCTGATTTGAGTCATAAGACTTTGGAAAAACCTTTGTGAGTCTTTTGGTCAAAAAAAGCCAAGCATTGGTGTTTTAAAATGTTCTTAAGAGCCTAGCTATGCAGATCAATAGTGGTTAGAATCTAGTTTTTCTTTGGTTAAATTTTGTTTAAATTAGCTTATTGTAGTCTAAAGTTCTTCTGTTTTGAGTTTTTAGTGGGTCTAAATCTGTTTTGAGTCTTAAAATTAAGTCTGCAAGTAGTGTCTTTAATATCAATTAGTCCAAAAAAGTGTAGTCTGTCATTTTCTTTTGCCCTTTTTCTAGCTTATCTCTTTATCAATTTTCCTAATTCCTGATTATTTGAGTTCCTTGAGTCTTAATCCTTATCTGTTTTTTTAGTTTTTAGCTTTTTCTAATTGCTTTTTAGCCTAAAACCTTAGCTTAAAAGTTTGGTAAATGTCCTTTAAAAAGCCTTTTTAGTCAAACTGCCTTAGTGCTTTTATTGCTTTTTAGCTTATTTTGTCTGCTCGTTTTTAGTCATAAGTGCTTATTAGGTATAGGAGTTAGTCTGTTTCAGCTTAGTGCTTTTCTTATTGCTTATTTGGTCTTTAAAAATCCAATCAGTTTTAGCTTCTTATGTCTAAGTCTTAAAAGCAAGCTGCCATTTTCTTTTGTTCTTTTTTCTTGCTTATAAATAAGTTTTAGAAAAAGTTGTTTCATTAAAAATGCTTATTTTTATCTTAAGTTTAGCTGTTTTTAAAAGAAAATAAATAAAAAATTTCAAAAAAGGAAGTCACAGGGTTCGAACCTGTGACCTCCCCTTCACAACACACACACACTACCAACGCGCCCTTGGGTCTTTTTCATTAAACCTGTGCACCATTTATCTCATATATGCATTTTAGTTTTAGCTTATCAGCTTATTTGGTTTTTTACAGCTTATTAGAATAAGCTGTGAACTCCCTTTTTCTTCCTAAACCTTTTTTATTCAATTTAGTATTTTTCATAATTTTTTTCAGAATTTTTAGTTTTCATTTAATATTTTTAATTGAATTTTTAGTTTAAAAAGTTTTAAAATTAGTTTTAAAAATAATAAAAACAAAAAAAAAATTCTGTTTCTAAAAATTAATTTTATCATTTTAGTTTAATAAATTTGCATTTTAAGTTTTTTAGAGTTTATTTTAATAATTTTTGTTTATCCGTTAGCCCGTGAGTCGTTAATTAATCGTTAAGTGTTTAATTAGAATTTACTTGTGCCTTTAATTCTCGTTTAGCGTACCTTTTATGTGTTTTCCCTTTGCGTTTTTATATTTAGAACCTAAAATTCAAAATATTGAATATCAGCACTGATCAACGAAACCAGAAAACAACGTTTTTCAATCACTACTTCGTCGGGAATACGACATCACCGGGGGATAAAAATTGTTTTGTCCTCAAGCAATTTTAATCAAACGGGATACTCACTAAACATTAACTTATTTGGTACTTTAGATATATAATATATATATATATATATATATATATATATATATATATATATATATAATATAGACTATTTGTATCGAATCAAGAGCCAAATATAAAAAAACTGTATTAACCATTATTAATCCGATTAGAACATTGGTTTGTTTATTAAGTGTAATGATTTCTTCTCTCGAGGTGGCATATCATTCTTAAAACTGAGGCGTTACATCATCCTAAGACCTAGACACATTATTTCTGTCACAATTAAAGCATCTGCATAAAGCATTCTTATTTGCTGATTATAATATATCTTACGGATTAAAGCAATGGTGATCTTGTTAAACCTTAGCTCATAGAGACTTTACCACTTACTGCTTAACGGTAATTTTTACACTAGTAGTCCACTTGTCCAACTATACAATGGAATCAGAACGTTATTTGTTGAATTATATAGGTTCACTTGCTAGTCAACTTGTTCACTAAACCAAAGGCAATATCCGATTAACTAGTTAAGCCAGAAGCGTATCCTTAGTACGGATTTAGAAGGATAATATATGTGATCCTGTGATTCTAGATGTATAAATCACTATATGGAGAGCTATCCCAGACTCTAGATTACTTGGTCCGTATCACTAGATCCAGTTGAATGATAGGTCGCATACAAAAGCACGTAAACAAGTATAAATTGATAAACATAAACAAGCATTCAATGATAAATCAAGAAATCGAGATAAACAATACCAAACATTCAGATCTTCATAATAATGGCTAATACCCTAAGGTATTAGCCTTCAAAGTCATAATAAATACAAAAGCAATTATGAGCCAATGTAAACTAACTGAGTTAACGAATGATACAAAAAATTAAACGATTACTAAAGTATATGGAATTACACGTTGTCTCCTATGGAATTGATAGCGTTGCTCGACCTCTTCTGCTCTTTTTCTCCTCTGAAAATCGACTTTTATGGTTTAGGTATCGAGAATATGATTTAGCACACTTAAAACTTATTTTTGAGTTTTCTATTTATACTGTCTGGAAGTCGGTTCGATACGGCGTATCCAAGGGGTTGGATACGGCGTATTGGGGGGTTTCTTAGAGTAGGAACCACGCTTGATATCTTCCAGAATCTTCACATACTATATCTTCAATACGGTGTATTGGTCTTCTCTGGATACAGCGTATTGAGCTTGTTTCCTTCGTGGTCTTTGGTGAGTGCAGGCACGGATACGCCGTATCTTCCTTGATGGATACGACGTATTGGTAGTCAGAATCATTAATCTTCAAAATATCTTCGTTTAAGCTCCAGAATGCGCGCCTTTTGCTAATATTCACCAAGTACTCCATAATTACTGCAATTCTCAAATATAAATGATTAAGTAACAATTCTTTGCAATAACTATACAAAATGGGTTAATAACATAGGATAAATGATGCTATAAAATAGACGTTATTTGATGTAATCATTTACCAACTGTGTTCCGTTGTCAGTCACGATCACTCTTGGAAGTCCAAATCTACACATGATGTTTTCCTATACAAACTTCTGAACCTCCTTGCTAGTGGTTTTAGCCAGAGGTTTTGCCTCTATCCACTTGGTGAAGTAGTCAATTGCTACGATGATGAACTTGAGTTTGCCGGGGCTTTCTTAAAGAGGTCCCAAGATGTCGAGGCCCCATTGGTAAAATGGCATAGAGACATGTTGGATGTCAAACATGTCTTCGACAGCCTTGGAATTGGAGTGTGTATCTGGCATGAATCACATTTGTCGACCACTTCCTTGGTATCTCGGTGCATGGACGACCAATAGTATCTTTGCCTTATGATTTTTGCTACAACTGATCGTGCTTTGGCGTGTATTCCACACGCCCCTTTATAAACCTCCCTTATTATGTAATTTGCTTGGAGAGGTCCGACACATCTTAACATTAGAGATAAGTATGACTTTTTGAACAGGGCTCCTTCTTCTATTACGTATTGGTTTATCTTCATCTGGAGGATTCTTGCCTCCTTTTCGTCCGCTGGCCAAACCCCTTCCTCTAGGCATTTTATGTTAGCCTCAATTTTATTGAGTCGAACAAGGAAGTTCGGTCACTCTACGATGGAGCTTCGGTCTTTAATTAGTTAATGTTGTAATAGATTATTATCGGGAATCGGGCTCGATAGTTAAACTAATATTGTATATGTTTCGGGTTTAATCCCAAGCAAAACCCGAGCCCGAGTCCTAGTTAAATATCCCGCGCGTCACATTAAATGTCAAAGAGGTGAAAGACTCAGAAAAGTAAGGTTGATATAATTATAGGGAAGTAGGTCACTTTTTTAGTGAGTGTCTAAAGCCAAGGAGAACAAGCTTTTGTTGGATGGGGCTTGGAGTGAATAGTTGATGACGGTAGTGAATTAAAAAGATCTTAACTTGTCTCATGGCGATCAACAAAAATCTAGAGGTACAACTTATTCTATTTATTATGATTTAGGTTATTGTTTGAGTCGGAAGGAGAATAGGATTCTTCAAAGTTTTAACAAAGATTTTACCAAAACTTTTGAAAAACTCTTAAAAGAAAAACGCTCTCTTAAAATTAAGAAATCAAAACTCTTAAGTAAAATCAATGATCTTGAGTTTGAGGTAAAGAAACTTGTAAATGTTAAAGAGGTGGTTGAACATTTTGAAAGTGTGATTTACTCACCCAAGAGGTTGACTTTTTAAAATGTACCGTTTCTAGACTTCAAGATAAAGCATTGAATTTTTCAAAATTCAAAAGGAGTAGCGTAGTTTTAGATGATTTTGCTAGTCTTACAAAAATTGTCCACTAGATTAGGTAGGTCTTGAATTTTACAAGAAGGTGAACCACTTACCGTTAAGCTTAATACAAAAATTAAAGTTTGTAAAAGTGGGACATACAATTGTTATCTCCAGTTAGATCAGCCCCTGACGCGCCAGCACGCCACCAGTGCGCCAGCAGAGTGATAAAAAACAAGATTCCGTTTAATGACTTTGTTAAACCCTTTGGTCATCAAACTCGTTTTGCAAACACTCGAGGTACCCAAACACCCATTACAAGAATTGAAACCACCAAACAAGAATATCACTCGGATTTACTGAATGGATTGGATTCTACTAATCTCGAGTCATCAAAGACCTTTATTACCCACTCCTAATATGAGACCTCCTAACTCATATAACAAAAGTCCTTCTTTTTAAAACAACCAGTCTTCCTAAAGAAGTAATTTTCATAATAATCAAAGGTCTTCGTCTTATCAACACCACACCTTCCAAAGGAGAGAAAACTCCTACCTAAATCATAGACTAAAAAAACCTGGAGCGTGGGACCAAACTTTCAAAACCACCATAATTTTCAAAACAATCCTTGGTCGGCGTTTTCGAGGTACGGTCTACATAAACTATGTGCATTACTTCAAGACCCAAGAATTGTGACACCCGTGATTTGATCAAGTTAGTCATACTTTTAGAATTGGCTAAGTGGTTATATGTGCTATAGTTGTGATCTACGTGGCTTTATTTGTGTGCATGATTATCATTCTGAGGTGTGTGTTTATCTCATTTTAGAATGAGTTTGAGATATTGAGGGTTATTTCCATTTTGTTCACGTGTAGTGATAATGGAAATGAGTGACGTGTTTGCATGCATTGCTACGTCAATATGTAGATAATTGTGTGTTGGATTATTATGGAAAGTATGTCTTAATGGAAGTGAATTAGGCTCGTGAAATATGAGAATTATAGGGTATAATATTTATTTATATATTTTTTATTATATTTATATATATGATTTTTCACGAGGCCTAATTCAACACACAATATATTATTATATATATATATATATATATATATATATATATATATATATATATATATTTTTATAATTTACTTTATATTTATATATATATATATTTATATTATTTATATATCTTTTGTTATATAAACAATGTGTTTTAGTCTAATACAAATTCTAGATTGATAAGGTTAAGTTCCTAGCTTATCTAAATAATATGTAAACCCTAGAACTAAATTTGGTGCCTCATTCCTCCCTTCCCACCTAGTTCAACCAAAATTCCCAAGAACCCTAAGGAAGAAAAAATTTAATCAAGAACTCTAAGAGCTAGATCGTGTTTAAATCCGGTAAGAAGGCTAGGTAATGATCCTACTCTTATTCATTCTTTTAAATCATGTAACAAACATTATGATGGATCATTAGGGTTTTAAAACTTTTGTAATTAATGACGTTATGATCATGCTAGTGCATTTAGGGTTTGATTAGGATCATAATGGTGTAAACGGTTAGGCTTAGATCGCGTTAATTTATGAATTAGGGTTTGGCAGATTTTAAGGCTGTGTTCAACTGATGATTACACGTTTTAAGGTGTTTCTAGTGCCTAAATTGTAGTTTAGGGAGTCTACTTTTCAAAAATTCTGGCCTCGAATGATTTTGAGTTTTGGAAGTTAGTCAAATGGTAGTTTCAAGAAAAGTTGTCAAACAGTAAATACGAGTCAGATTTAGGTCAGAATTAGAGAGGAAAACCCCTATTTAAAATTCGAATTAAGGTTATCTGGAATTAAGCTTAGCCCTTCTACAGTAGTTAAGTTCCATATGTCTATTGATAATCCTGTGAAAATTAGCCTCTGAAAGCATGTCTAAGTATGGTAGTTAGAGTGATATATTTTGGTGTGCAATCAGATCCGAATTAGGACAGTTTTGAAGTTTGATTTTATTTGAGGTAGTTACACATGTAAGTAATACTTGGGAATCACAAGGTAGTTAATATACTCATAAATGAACATGGGTGATTTTTGGTATAAATTATGAAGGTCATTAAGTAAGGGTTTTGAGTACGTAAAGAGACACTAAAATTCTGCAATTCTGATTTAATTATAAGTAGCTAGTGTAAAGTGTTAATGAGATGGTTAAGGTTGGGCATGGTGTCGGGGTGACCCATGATGGTTAATCAAACCCTTAGACATCCATCATATGAGTGTTACATGGACTTGAGCTTTTAGCTTGGTCGCGTGTAACACGTTTGTGTTTGTATTGTGTAGCTTGTGTTGATATTGTTTGGAAGCTGCTTGTGCATCAGGTGAGTTTCATAGTCCCTCTTTTTACATTGCTTTTAAATTGGGATGGAAATGATGCAAATGGATTTGAAATGTTCTAATTACTGTGATTATGTGTCTTTATTTTGAAAGTGTATGGACTTTACTTGGCTATTGTATGTTACGTGCTAAATGCTTATGTGTATTTGGATCGGGGGTAACGTTCCTACCCATTTGTTGTGATATTGGATCGGGGGTAACGTTCCTACCCATGTGAAGTGATGGTTTTAATGGATCGGGGGTAACGTTCCTACCCAAGTGTTGATACTTGTTGGATCGAGGGACACGTTCCGTTCCCATGCTCGTTATGGTTACATTTGCATGTTAGCTTGTATGATAGTACAATAATTATCCTGCCATGTTTGCATTAATCACAGTAATTGTTTATAAGCTTTGATTTTCGTGTCTTAAACCTATGACTCTCACCAACCTTTGTGTTGACGTTTTAAGCATCATTTTCAGGTAACCATCTTGAGGATGTTGAAGTTAGGAAGAGTGGCTAGTGAGACCGTAGGCTTGCATGCGGATTCATTCTCCTAGAGATTTTATTTATGTCATTTGAATTGTTTGATACTTGGTTGTTATTTGATTGTTTAGACTTTTTGAGTATGTTTCCTTATGGTATGACTTTGCAATCGTAATACAAGACTCCTTTATCTTGTGTTACATATTGTCATGACACCTTGTGTCTCATTTGTTTATCTATTTCATTTAGTTCTCTCTATTGTTGACACCATTGTGTTATGACGATATCCATGATGTTTCGCCTCGTGTTTCCGCCTAGGCGGGGTGTGTCACGGATCTCGTTCCGCTCTTGGCAAAAGAGCATGTCAGCAATACGTTGGGTTATGAGTCATCGATATCTGTCGAACTTAGAAGTTGTCTTCTTGACGATATAATTTTCTAAAATCACAAGAAGTAAAGAGAAAAAGAATAAGGCGTTAATGATCCATGTTTCAAAAATTGGTGTTCCAAGACGCACGTTACGAGGTGATAAGTTACTAGTCGCGTTCCAAATAGCCGGCATGTTTCTGTAGGTGCTGAAATAAATGAATATCATATAATCAAATATAAAACGCAGTGGATCAACACCTATTAACGGATCCATAGAGTCATATGATTAATTAAAAGAAATAACATCTATGATTACCTTTGCAGTGTGATCGATAGAATCAAATAACAACCTTCTCCTGTACACGATCTATCCAAGAAACTAAGTGACCAAAGTAGATCACCTCTATGATGTATCCACACTACACTTCACCGTATACCTCTTGGATGCTAGTCGTTAAACCTGTAACCTTGGAATATACTTTGAATAAACAAGATTCAAAGTGATAGATCAAGAAAACCAAAAACCCGTTGACGGATTTATGCTTTGAGCCGTGTATATATAGAGAGAAAGAAGGGGAGAGATTTTGGTAAGTTATAATCAAAATTAATGAGGAGTTATGTCAAAATATATTTGTCTAAAAACTTGATCTTATCCCCTCTTTTTCCTCCATAGTGGCCGGCCCCTTTGGGCTTCAAATGGGCTTGCCCATTTGATTTCCAAGTCTAATAAACTAAGTACTTTACTTAGTTATTAGAAGCCCAATAGTGATCCCAAGTTACATGGGTTATTTATATATCATAAATACAATAAACACGATATATAAAGTGGTACTTCTGTGTATATGTATGTGACCCCATAGGCTTACATGTGTCCAGCCATATAATTATTTATAATGACACGAGCATACTCCAACGGCTCCCACTTGCGCACGTCATAATAATCAAGTAATTATACAAGCAAAGGTTAGTGTCTAGCAA